>WAAG01021444.1:124595-197905 GCA_013390105.1 Tichodroma muraria
ACGGCGCGGGACGGCGAAGCGCCTGGGCTTACGGCACGCCAGCCGCGGGACTGGGCCCCGGGTCCCGGGACAGTGACAGTGACCTGCGCGGCCGGGGAAGCCTCCGCCCGGCTCCTGCCGCGGCCGAGGGAGCCGCGGTGCGCTCAGCTGCGGTGTCCCCCGGGAGCCGGGGGCTGTCAGCGCGGTGCTCCCCGCCGGCTCGGAGGGAGAGGAGCCCGCTGCGGGCAGCTGGGCTGCGAGAAGGCGGCCGCGCCGCTGCCTCGGCCGGGGTGTGTTGCCGCTTGCTTCGCTGACCCCAGAAGGGTCTGGCATTCACTAAGGCACGAAGGGCTTGGGGTTTTCAGTGATTCCCGCGGGAACCTCTCCTGCCTCCTGGATGGAGCGGTGACGCGCTACCCTAAGCTGTGCGAGATCGCCCTGGGCTGTCACGGTCGCACAAAGCAAGCAAGGAAGGTGTGGTGGCAGCGGGTGCTGAGCGCGGCCGGGGCCAGCCCTCAGGAGGGAGCAGAGCCTGTGCTGCCCGCGTGTCCCACGCACAGTGCTCCTGAACGCGAGCCGACGCCCATCTCCACAAAGCCGGCATCCCTCACTCTCCTGCTGACTGTGCTCTCCACACCTGTCTGCCCTGCGCAGCGGTCGGCTCTAATGTTACAGCCACCCTGGAGTCAGATGAGGAATGGGCCTGGTGTTGGGTTTGTGCTGGAGACAGTTAAGCTGCCATCAGAGCCTTAATGAGCCTGAGATTTCCCTTCAAACCCTCAGTTAATGGGAAATGAAATTACCGAGGGGGAAGGGAGTCCTTGTGTGCTCCACCACCTCCACCATGACTGCCCTTTGGTGAAATACAAAACCCAGAGGGAAAATGATGGGACATGAGGTTAGAGCAACATAATGGGGGAGAGAGGGGAGAAGACACGGGACCTGTGGGGTTTGTCAGACCAGAGAATGGGCTCCTGAGTGCCCTGGGCCCTGCGGTGTGAGAGCACCTCTGATGTGCCCGGGGGAGAAGAAGGAGCTGCATTAGGGCTCCTGGGAATGGAGCTGAGCGAGGAGCTTGGACCCCACGCTGCAGCAATGTCAATAGGCTTGGCTGTGTGGACACAGGCTTTTGGTGGGAGCTGGGATGGATGTGAGAGCTCTGGCAGTTGGGAAGAGCTGAGCTTGTAGGGAAATCCATCGGGCCAGGAGTTCTGCAAAGGGCTGTTCTTATTCATGTGGCTGTTTCAGCCCAAATGCTGTGCTGCTGCAGCTCAGCCCTCCAGCATGCCACAGAGCTCCGACCCAGCAGATTGTGCAACTGAGTTGAAGAGCTGAGAGTCGATAAATGAATAATAAATGAAATAAATGAATAGGTACCCTGTTCCTTTGGGTGGGGAATTAGAGGTTTCCTATCTGCTCTTACTGCCTGTGGACAAGAAGCCCACCAGACAGAAGCTGAATTCAACCACCGTGATTCTTTCCCCTTCCTTATTTGAACCAAGGCTGCGAGATGAATACCGGGAGCCTCTCTGCTGGAAGGAGGCCCTCACTAGTTCCACAAAGATGAGAATCCAAGTAATCGATCCCACTTACTCTCTGTGAAAGACTGTGCAAATTACACATTGCAAAAAAAAAAAAAAAAAGAAATAATCAGTTTCTCAATTTTTTCCTCTTCCCTTCTTTTCTAGCGAAAACTGGAGAACTCCACTTGTCCAGGCTTCTACTTAGGGCTCTTTTCTAAGGTTTATGGGGGAAGGGGGAGAAGTGATGAAATGCATCAGGAAGCTCACCAGCTCCCACTGGGAGAGGCCAAACAAATCTCAGTGTCACTCTGAGTTCCCAGGCTGCTGTCTGCCCATGATCTCACTCCCTTCAGAGCTCAGCCAAGCTGACTTCATGCACTACAGTACACTCAGGGCAGCTTTACTCTTTATTACAATCCATGTCACATTTTATGGGTTTTTGGAATTATGGCCTTCCACAAGTTCCCATCAGCCCAGCCACATATTTGAGTTTACACACACATCTTCATAGTGATGCTGACATGTGGCCTTTTATAAAATCATGAAATCTACCTAAAAGCTGAAAAAAACCCAGAGCCAAACTCTGTCTCAGCTGCAAGAAGGTAAGAGGGAGTGCCAGAAAAGCACTGCCCAGGAGTTTTTTCTCTGAATTCCTTCTATCTTGTCTTGCCCCTGCCTGGGGACTCAAAGAAGTTGTAGCACAGTGATGTGCTATTGCTTCCTATCTGCTGGGCTCCCCTTCCTTTTGGGATCAGTTCAATTGTTGTCAATGTGCAGTATCAGCTTCAAAACCCAAGATGTCAGGAACTCAAAGTTTCAATACAAAAATGTGTGATGCCCAGACTTCAGTCCATTTTGGGCAGGCTTTGAAAAAGGTCTCTGTCTGCATGCTCTTGGAGCAGCCAGAGGTCCTAAAAAGAAGGACTTCCAACTGTAACCTTTGCATTAGTCCTTCAAAGGAAGAACTGAAACACGATGGTATCTCTTTGCCAGACATTTACCCATAGTGCATCTGCAGGCTCAGTGATAGTAACCTGCAGCATAAACTCAACAGCTTCCTGTCTCAGTTTCTGCAAACCAAAACTGCAGAGTTAGAAAACAGAGAAAAATGCTATTAACTCTCCCCATGAGTTAAACAGCACATAAACCTCAAGAAGGCACATGAGCAAAGATAAATGGGCTGTTGCAGCAGTCATCTCTTTTGTTTGTAGTAAATTATTGTGTGCAATTCATGTTTCCTGTCCATAAATACCGGAGGAACTTGAAGACATGGAATCCATTCTAATTCAGTAAAGACAAAAACAACTCCTTTTGAGCCCATCTGGAACTTGTTTTTATCATAATTGTTTTGGGCTCAGTAAGGAGTTCAAGATCTAACTGCCGTCTCTAATTGTTTCAAGAATAAACAGCTGCTTTGTTTAACGGCGGCAGCTCCCTCTTCGCGCAGCGCCGCGGTCCCCGGGGTCGCAGATGAAAGGAGCTGTGCCGTGTCAGCACAGGCCATAACGAGCCTTGGCGCCCTTGGCAGGGCGCTCACCCCGTCCGCAGCTCATGGGGCAGGAAAACAGCCCCGGGCACGAACTTGTGAGTGCCCAGCCGGTGACACGTGCCCTCTTGCTCTTCAACACCACTGGCATTTTGTTTGTAACTTCATCTGATGGTGTTTTGCAACGTGTCCTGCTGTGACAAGTCATCCCTGGCCTGGTGACGCACAGGCATCTCCTCCAGCTGGGCTGTCGGGTACTCCAGGGAGAGCGTTTGCTCCCTGGCCACATAACCCCAAGTCCCTTGCTTGGGGTAACGCTTCACCCCCTGCTTCCAGTCCCAAATCTTTCCTTCATCTGAAAACAAGGATACCCCCACACCCCCTCGGAGAGACTCCCCCTACCAGGCTATGAGACCGCCCCAGTTGTGTTCAAGGCCTCACCTACGGTGCTCCCCAGGACATGCCATGCCTGAGACCCCTGGTAGCCTTGGTGTAGAAGAGGTCTCTACATGCCTGATGCCCTGGCACTAGGAACAAGTGAGCCACACCAGCCAGGAGGACTTTTCTGGGAGGTTATTTTAGCTCCCAGACTCAATCCTCGGTGGCATGGACAAGAGGTGCCAAGAGCCCCACGGACCCGCTGCCATAGATAAGCTGTGTAATCAGAACTGCTTGAGGCAGTGGAAATATTTACTTTTCCATGTATAACAGCCATAAATAAATTCTTCCTCCTTCATTAAAGGATTTCTTGTTCCAAATCAGCTAACTCCGGAGTGTGATGGCTAAAGTCAGGAGAAAGTGAATCATACCGAATTGGATGGATTTTAAAATTCGTTTGTTTGTTAGAAAGAAACTAAAGATAGCTCATTGAGTTCAGCCCTCCAAGGACATGTGGTTTGCACAGGGTTTGCTGTAAATCAAAGTTAATGTTATTTTTATTTCCTATGGTTTTTAGTTCAAAAATACAGCTTTGTGTCTGGCATATCATGAGAAAGAAGATCTCATTTAAATCTCCTTGAGCAGAGCCTCGTCACATATCCAAATAAAGCACCTCTTCCAAAACAGCTTCTGATCATGAGTTGAAGACATCAAACAAGCAAACGTCTGTCTCTTTGTAGAGTTATTTTTCTCCAGTGTTTAATAGTTCTTGTTAAATTCTTCTGCCTTGTGATCCGTCCCCTACACCACAGGTCACCTCCCACAGCTGTCAGAAGGGAATATTCTTCAGAGCCTTGATTTTGTAACATCCATTTCATAAGCACTGTGGCCAAATCAACAAGAGGACTGAAAAACAATGCCTGTGTTTTATAAAAGGAGGTCTATGCTCAGCTCTCAATAGCAGCAATCCACTGAGTGTGCTGTCAGCTGCTGGAGACCCCTGCAAGGAGTCAGAAAAGGTATTTGTACTTTCAGCAGAGGCAGGACTATGTGTCCCAGTCCATCTGCCTCTCAGTAAGCCAGGGCACAGCTCTAATCAAAAGCTCTGTCTGAAGGGACTGTGAAATAAGAAAGCAGGATGAGTCTGACACTCTGACACTGCTGCACACATTTTCCTCTTCTCTGATGGGAACATTCAGCAACATTTGATGCCATTTGATAGAGTCTAAATGCTCTTTTCTCACACACAGAAAGAAAGATTTTGTTCAGTCAAGGACTTTGTTCTCTCTGGCCTTGAGATTACTCAATTTCAACTGCCTGTATCAGTGTCTGATACAGAGATGGAAGGAAAATAAATAGTTCAGCCACAGCATGACCTACAGCTCACAATGGATTGAAAAGAAGTATTTCCATTATTTTTAGGATTTCGGATTTTCTCAGTGTTCACAGAGAAGCTCTAGTGCTTATCAGGTGGAGGAAAAGGCAGACTGCTGATCCAACACACAGAACATACAGCTGTTCTTCTGACATCCAAAAACCCCAGCTAGCAAGGGAAAGCAGCAAGTTCCCTTGGCTGTCTCAGCCCTTGTGTCCTCAAAGGACTCAGCTCCCATGGATCTCCACTGCTCTGGAAAACGTCCCAGTGTCTCTGTGTGGTAGCAGAAGCTCTGTCAGCATTGGGTCCCTGCCTTGAGAAACCTCTGTGATGAAACTCATTTCCTTAAGTTCTTATAGAGTGTCTTGAACTTACATAAGTTGTGGGGGGGTTATAAAGAACATTAGTGAACTGCTGGAACTTAGAATAATGGTGTCACAGCAGGGCACTCATTTCCTACAAAGAAAAATCCATTTCAACAACTAAATGCCACAAACATTGCTTTCACCATGAAATCAGCAAACCTGCTGCATGTTTTTTGAGAAAGCTGCTTGTTTGCAGACCTTATTATTTGTTTTCTGTATTCTAAGTGAGTTCTGCAAGAATCAGGAGAAGCAAACAGAGGCATTTTGTATCTTACAGTGATGGTCCTTACAGGAAAGTGAGAAGGGACTGCAGAAATAGCCAGGCTAGAGCTTGGGAAAGTCAACAACCAGTCAGGGAGCCACTCCAAATCTCTCCAAATCTCTGGAATTTACAGTGTAGCGTTTGTGGGAAGAATTCATCCTGTAGATCCAAGCCTCACAGATGGAAATGGGGCCCCTTTTCTCCCCTTGAAGTTGGTCCAGATGATTCTGGTGTAAAAACACACTAAAAACATTGGAACCTCTCAGTTCGTGACAGATCAAAGAGCATGTGTTGATGGTGTTTCCTAATGCCAGGATTACCTCTTATTCCTGCAGTCAGATAACTGCAGGCAGAGACTGCCATCACGTTCTCCAAATAACTCCTCTCCCATGCACGTGGCATCATATTTCACCCTGATTATGACAGGTTTGAGTTCAGTGAAAGAGTATTTGAAGGAAGAGGGTGGTGGGTCCCCACAGCACTGCTGGAAACCTGCCGGGTTGTCTGAAGGCTTCCAGCACCAGGAGTTTGAGTAACTGCAGAGCAGTGGTTACACCCTGGTGACAGACCCTGACCCTGGAGATTTCTCATCTACAACTGTGGCACTGAAACTCTGACAACAAGGATGAAACATTGGGAAAGCTGGGGTTTTTAAGGCGCAGCAAAAAGCCAGTTAGAAACACAACCAATGTGAACATCTCTCAGCACCAAAGCACGAGTAATATAGATGCTGTGTAGACAAAAAAAATCTATCCCTTCACTCCTCATCAAGGCAGCTGTCACTAGAAAAGATAGAGGACAACTTCCTGGGACTCCCAGCTAGCCAGCTGCACAGAGATCTCGCCACAGCAACATCCAATTTATGCCCCCTCTGGAACAGGGAGGCTCGTGAACGGCCTGTGCCACAATGCCCAGCATCTCACTGCCTCCCCGCAGGACTTCCCTCACCTCTGGCAACTGCCACAAGCTCAGAGCAGCCAGCGTGAGGAAAATGGAGCTTTTTTTTTGAATGAATTACTGTTCTTGATACGTGCTGCCTAAACTATCCGTCGGTGCAAGTTGACTGGTGCAGTTAGCAAGTTTGTTTGTTTGTTCACAAGTCTGTTTCCCGGTTAACAAGTTATTGTTTGGGAAAGCTGTTAGAAGCATTCATCTAACCCTGCCACATGCCACAGGCAGCACAGTGCTGGCATGTTGGATTCAGAGCCTAATACAGCAAATTTTGTACTTCTCCTGCCACTTAGTGGCTGCAGCTGATGCAGCACCACATCCCAGAATACCTCTGTGATGTGGAACAGGTTCCTATTTCTGTTCAGGTGCAGTAAAACCTGAGTAGAAACAAAGAGGCATTTAAAAATATTTCACTTATTTCAAACTCTCTGAAATCTGTCAGGGCCCTCACAAATCTCACTCTGCAGGATGAAAGGATGTTAAAAGCATGATTACTCCTGAAGGCCAGATATTTTGTGAAGCAGCTTTAATGTTACTGCTGGCAGTGCAATATGCCTCTGTCTCTATCTCTAGGATTCTTAAGGATTCACCATTTCCCACTGCCAGGGGATGCTTTTCTGTTCTACAGAAAGAAGCAAGGCTGTCACTGCTGTCTTCTGTACCTGACAGGATCCCTCTAAGTGTGGCTGTTTGCCCTGTGCCAGGCTATGGAGAGGGAACAGGAGCACAGCTTTCTGTGCCTTCGTGCACAGCCTTTCCAGCAACAGCTGAATTGCCTATCTGTCACCAGGACACAGACAGGAGCACAGGGAAAGGCCCTGGATAACCAGGGATTTGTAAGGCTTGGGCTTCATTCACTCCTGTCACTGATGGGACCAAGGAAAATAGTCTGGTTTGTCTTTCAGATCCTAGACTGTGTTCCAGGACAAACACAATCAGGAAAAAATAATTGTAGTTCATTTCTGCTTTGATCACACTTAATCAGAGAAGTGATATCGGTAGCTGTGCCAGATGCTCTGAGAAGGAATTGATGCTGTAAACCACACTGGCCTTCCAGAGGATTTAGACAGATCTGGGTCCTGGAGAATCATTTCCCTGGACTGTCATGGACTTTCAACAAAACGAATTGAACTGTCTTGCTAATGTGCATGCAGCTCAGTTTTGGGAATGTAAATCAGCTGGCAAAACACCTGCCAAATCAAGTGTCTTATCCTAACGTAATGGGTGACTAAATACACATTCCTGTGCTGGAGATTTAAATAATCCTTTAGAGCACCGTGAGAGTACCAGAGGCTTTGGCAGACAGAGGAAAACCCACGAAAGAGGATGAACAAGCTGCAGAGACTGGTAAAACATCTATTTTACTATTATTATTGACAGATTTTTTTTAGTTTGAATTTTTATAAGCCTGTGTAACCTGTCAGGTTTGCATAGAATTATTTTTCCAGTTCATTTGTTAAAAAAAAAATAATTTTTACAGTCCTTGGGATAAAGCTGACAGAATAATGGCTCCCCTGGCAGCTGCACGCCACCACGGTGGCTGGGAAAACAGAGCAGAAGCCGGGCGCTATGGAAGGTCACTCTGTAAATACAGCTCAGCTCTGAGCACAGAGGCGTTTGCTGGCCCCTGAAGGGAGAAGCAAACCATTTTGCTTTAGCTCATGGTCACAAAAGAGCTCTGTGATACACGGTTTGATAGGGGATGTACTCTATAATGAAAGCAGGGAAATGAACAGAAGGAGTGGGTTTTTTTTAAAAAAAACATTATTTAAATTTTAAATTAGACTAAATAAACTAGACATTTTAAATGAGAAGGAAATGTGCTATTGTAGGGAGAGGAAGCTCTCTCACCTGGAGAATGAGGATCATGAGGAATAGCAGAGATCTCAGGTGCCCAATCCTTAGCTCTGTTCTCAGTAACAAGACAGGGAAGTGCTGCAGCCATGGAAAGTGCAAGCAAAATGTATCTGCTGCTAGCTGAGACAGGAGAGCTCAGTCTGCTCTTGCTGCAGGCTTGGAATAGTCTGGCTTTATTTCTGTCCTGGGAGAACACCCTGTCTCAGGCTGGTATGGAAGTTATTTAGAAAAAAACACTTTGAGGAAAGGGAAAAAATCCAAGATTATTTGAATTTGTGGTTTTAGAGCTATTGTGAGAATAGACCAAAATTTCCTTTTCTTTGATGGATGGCTCTGTAAGAAGAAACTGAGCAGGTAAAGCAGAAAGAGGTCCTCAGCTTTGGGTTATTTAAGTTCTCAGGGTCACTGGGGTCATATTCATGTAGCAAAACACAGTCTGGCCTGAGGTGCCCTGCACTGACTGGCAAACAGCCGAGCCTGAGCATGGGCTCTTTATGTTACACTAGAGCTTTCCCAGTGGGAGGGGTTTTGAAGCAGGGGGCTGGCAAATGCCATCCTGGCTTTGGGCCACCCAGAACATTGTGCAGGAGGTGTCAGCCTAAGAACCAAGGGCCCTCAGCATGCTCAGAGTGGTCTTGAGATGTGGAACAGAGCTCCCGGTCCCAAGACTACCCGGGGCACATCTTGCCTGTCGCGAGATTTCACCTACAGATGGGGAAACCAAAGGCACAGGCACAAAATAGTGGGAAGAAGGTGTATGTTTTTGTTTGTCAGCCTGCCAGTGAGCTGTCAGCTGCCGAGCTGGGCCAGCCAGGACAGCTTGTTCTACACCCTTCAAAAAGTCAAGAGCCCTCACTTTTCTAGCAACAGCCGATGCTGTGATGCTGCATGGGGCAGCCCATCCCCCTGCCCGTGCTTGCCAAGGCTCAGCAGCGGTGTCACCTGGCAATATGAGCAAGTGGCAATACCCGTGAAGAAATGTCCTCAAGGAGACCTGAACATGGCATAGGAAGCCACTGTCTGCCACACAATTCACCTGTATCATGATGCTGAATTACAGACTGCTAAACGTTGTCTGCTCTGTACAACAAGTGCAGCATCACGGGAAAGACACTCTAATCTAAAATACGTGTTACTGTCATGAAAAGATAGAAATAATAGCACACCAAGGAATCCCGAGTGCACGGGGTATACATGGCCGTGGGAAAATCCTCCAGCTCAAAGTCTGAATGTCTGTTGAGTCATTTTATTCTGTGCAAGCAAGCCATCCATTGTCCGTCCCTTTTCTTCAGCTTCAGAACAAGATCCTGATCCTGACAATATGTGCTGCTGGGATTGGAGGCACTTTCCAATATGGTTACAACATCTCCATCATCAATGCCCCAGCCTCAGTAAGTACTGCTGGTCCAAGTGCCTCCCCTTTGACAGAGCCTTCCCTGGTGGCCCCGTTGGGCTGTGAAAGTGGAACAGCCACTGGAAATCTGCAGGCTGCTGCTGCTGAGGGACAGAAAGCAAGGACGTGTTGTTCCCTCTGTATAATTCACATCCAGAGTACAGGACTTTGTTGTCAAAAGCCATCCTTGAGCAGGACCTAGTGTCACAAGAGTTTATTCAAAAGCTTTGTTTCAACTGCTTTAGCAAAATCTAATTCTAGAATTTTCCAGCCTGCATCCTTTGCAGTTGATTTTTGCCCTTAGATTGAAAGTGAGACCCATGAAATCAATTTTTAAACTATCAGAAATAACTATACAGAGATATAAACTAACTGCAACTTTTCAACAGCAACAGTTTTACACCCTAAACTCTGCCAAAAACACATCTAAGAACTGGAGGAGACTGGACATAAACATAAGATAAACAAATCTATTAATAAGGGACCCTTTCTCAGGGTCCATCAGCTCTCTGGTGGTTCTGCAGCTCTGCCCTTCTATCTCAGTACATCCAGATGTTCATGAACACGACCTGGCTGGAGCGCATGGGCGTTCCCCTGGAGCGCAATGTGATCCTGCTGCTCTGGTCCTTCACTGTCTCTGCCTACCCTCTGGGAGGCCTCACTGGGGCTGTGGTTGCTGGTCCCATGGCCATCATGCTGGGCAGGTAAGAGGTGCTGGAGTTTAATTTAAGCTTTTCAGCTTCCCTTAGTCCAAGAGGAATTAGGATCCCTACAGCAAAATACCCACCACGGTTAAAAATAATGAAAACACATTTTGTGTCACAGATCAGTCTGCTATAAACACTCTGGGTTGGTGGGGAGAAAGTACCTGACAAGACAATATTTCCTCAAAACTCAGTGGGGAACAGTTTTTTCCCATTATCTTCCCAGCACATTTCAGCCCAGCTGAGGTGCTACAAGGATTTCAGCTCAACAGTACCCACCTACATAATCACTATCATTTTTGTGCCCAGTTTTCCGCCGTGCTTTTAAATGGGAAATCCTAATGGATCAGACTAAGGATTTTTCTTCAAAATAAACTGTGGGAATGATACTAGAAAAACAGAGGGTGCTTACAAAGACCAGTGGTTGCATCCCAGCTCCTCATGTCTCACAGGTTGTGTATCCACATTTTGGTCTGAAATATTTCAGGAAGTATTCATTAAATCTCCACAGTGGGATTTTTTTTTTTCTGTGCTTGAGCCTCTGAAAAGTATTTGTCTTACCTCACATGTCTTTCATACACAGCTCTATCCCCAGTTCTCTTCAGAAAAAAAAAACAGCAAAACAAACCAGTGTTACCAACATAAACAAATAGGAAATTAGATTTTGCCTCCCTGCCTCTTGACCCCAAGATTTTCCTCTATGTGGTATCACTTTAGTTTGTTCCTCTTATATGGTGAAGGAGACCCCATTATGGTTTGAGGTCCCATGACTTACTGGTATCATGGTTATGAAGACCTGAAAGGATATGGCTTCCTTAATCCATTAAAATTTTTGAGATTTCACCCTGAACTACTTTGGAATAAAATCATATTCCATCATACATAAGAGAAACAAAGACTGACTGGTAAGAAAGCGAGCAGGGACAGGAGAGAATTTCTGGCAATTATAATAGTATGGGTCAATAGAGCTCTCTTTTTTTCCTGATTTTCAACAGAAATTTCTCCTGGGACACATGAAAACTTTCTGACAAAGTTTCACAACGATTACACTATTACATGAGAAATGCCTGTTTCAACAAATTAGCATTTTCAGACCAAAATACACACGGCTTGCTGAAGGAATATTCCTCCCCATTCAAATGGAAACTGTGTGTGAGCACAAGAGCCCTGAATCTGGGGAGAACCTGGTGGTGCCCTCAGGGAGCCTGAAGGCAGCGCCGCAGGGACACCCTGTGGCACAGGGACACCTCCCGCGGGGCTTGGATTAACCAGAACGTTCTGTGTGGGGCTGGGCAGCCCATCTGGAGCTTCCAGGCTTGGCAGGTGGCACCTGCCACGGGAAGTGTTTTATCCCAGAACTGAACCTGACACACACGTGCTCACAACTGTCTTTTCTCTCGGAAGGAAGATGTCCCTGCTGTTGAACAACGTCTTTGTGATCATAGCTGCAGCCTTGTCCGGGTTCAGCCGAATGGCCAAATCCTTTGAAATGATTATGCTCAGCAGGTTTTTCACTGGCGTGAATGCAGGTATGGCAACATGAGAAATATAGAAGGATGAAGGTGGTAACAATTAGAAGTAATTTAAGAAGGATTGATCCAGGATATTAAAGCAATTAATCCTTTAGGCTGACCAGACGCATTAAGTGAATTAAGAAGTTGTATATACAGATTTTATACTTTGCTTCTAAGGGCTTTCTTTTAAAGCATACACAGGTATGATTTAAAAGAAATTAAAAGGATTTTAATCCTTTTGTGGGGGATTTTGTGTACTACACATAAGCATCTCTGTATGGGGAAAATTTGAGCTGAAAATGGATCCCTATCTGCTTGTAAGAATGTCAGTCACTCACCAGCATGAGCACCAACACAAAAGCTTTTGTAGAAGTTCATCCCAGGAAATGATCAATATAAGGGACTTAAAATATTATATTCCCCTCAAAAGGGGAAGTCCAGGGAAACATTGCCTGTAACCTTGGATTTGGTGCTGAAAAGACCATAGGACTGAGACCCTGACAGGTTTCAGTTTCATTATCCACTGTACTGATGAATATTGAAATGTGTGTTTAGCTACACAAGGGACAGGGCGGAAATTGAAGGTTTGGGTAAATAACAAGCACTGGGAGATTAGTTATTGCATGGCCTGCAACAGAAGAGTGCAGCCGGCAACCTCGAGAGGTGGCTGGCTGCATTTATTCTTGTCTCCTCTGCCCACAAGCTGAGGTCAGCATTTCTCTGCCTTGCCCAGGTGTAAGCATGAACATTCAGCCCATGTATCTGGCAGAGAGTGCCCCAAAGAAGCTCAGAGGAGCTGTGGCCTTGACCTCTGCATCGTTTACAGCCCTGGGGCTGGTGCTGGGGCAGGTTGTTGGACTCAGGTAATGTAAAGCAAGCAGCCCACTTATTAAATCCTTCCTTCCTTCCTTCCTTCCTTCCTTCCTTCCTTNCTGCATTTGCCAGGTTGTAAAAATACTGTGTAAGTTGTGTTTGTTTTTCTTTAGGGAGCTCCTAGGAGGGGAGGAGAGCTGGCCATTCCTTTTAGCAAGCAATGTGGTTCCTGCCCTGATCCAGCTCACAGCTCTGCCTTGGTTCCCTGAAAGTCCCAGATATCTCTTGATTGACCGTGGAGACAAAGAATCCTGCATCTCTGGTGAGTTCAGGGTTACTGTTAGCTCCTCACGGAACATGTGAGACTTGGACCCCAACATTTTTGGAACGGTGTACAAATTTTACATGTAGGAAGTTTGATATCAAGTCGTAAATATGATCACTTCCTCCTTCCAAACTAAAGAACGTTCTATAATTCAAAGGATATTTCATCTATTGAGGTAATTGAAAGGCATCTTCCTGCAATAGACTTATTTGCTACAGTAATAGGGTCAAAAGGTAAGACTTGTGTTCACAATGGCAAATATGTTTTGTAACTATGAAGTGAAATAAATGCCGGTTGAAGAGCTCAGGATCAAATCTGAAGCCAATTCATATTAAAGGATTTACTTAGATTTGTGGCATACAAATCCTCATGTGCAGAGTGGCTGGAGTTATTTTGTGGGAAATATGTGCTGTGTACCAAGAACATCTTAATTGCCTGCCTTTCCCAGGGAAGGCACTTGAGCTCTGAGTCAGAATCACGGCTGCTAAAATGGCACTGTTGGGAAATACTCAGTTGTCAAACAATGGTGAGGGATTTGCACTGCCTTTCCCCCAAATCTTTCAAGTGGCTGCACCACAGCTGATCAGCTCTGTGAAGGTCACAGCATGGTCACAGGCTCTGTTGTGCAGCCATCACCTGCTGCTCGATCCCTCACCCTGCAGAGCAGCAAACTGAAGAGAAAGCACAGGAGTACGAGGTTCCCTTGTCCTTGCAGCACTGCAGAAGCTCAGAGGCACCAGTGACCTGAGTGCAGAGCTGGAAGAGATGCTGGCAGAACAGGCTGCTGTTAAGGGCCAGAGAGCGAAGAACCCATGGGAGCTGTTCCAGAACCCAGCTCTGAGGTGGCAGCTGGTGAGCATCGTTGTGCTGAGCAGCGCCATGCAGCTCTGCGGGAACGACTCGGTAAGCAGCCTGGCTCCTGGCACGTGCCTGGGAGCTCTTGGGCTCAACGTTCTGGCAGCAGCAGAGGAACAAATAGTGTCTCTGTCAAATAGTGTCTCTGTCAAAATAGCCTGTGTGACAGCGCGTTAGTCACTCTGCATGGTCCTTCAGGAAAAACAATGGGATGTACTTTCAGATGTCTTCCCTTACCGCTTTCTCCTTTCTTCTCTTCACAGATGTATTTTTATGCAGCTTATGTGTTCCAAGAGGCTGGAATTCCTCAGGACAAAATCCCCTATGTTGTAATCGGCACGGGAAGCTGTGAGCTGATCACATCTGTCACTTGTGTGAGACTCTCAATGCACTCTGGTGACACGCAGCCTCTGTTGGCAGGGAGGAGGCTGCTAATTACACATTTGGGGTTTCCCTTGCTTTTCGTGCCAAGGAAGCCCTTTAGGCCCAGGAGCCAGGCTCTCTGTCAGCACCCTCAGCCAGACAGGTTAATGCAGAAGTATTTGGTCAGACATTGCATTGCCACCACTGTCTGAAATCTCTAACAAGTGTAACTCTCTTGCTTTGTGTTCATATGGATGGTGGCAAAGTTTAGGTGCAGCTGGAACATTCTCATCTCCCCTGAACACCCTTCTTGCCTGACTCAGGCTACCAGAACTTTGTTTTGAAAAGTTTCTTTTATGAACCAGATAACATCCTGAAAGTTATTGTAGAGGGAACTAGGCATGGAGTGTTGAAAGGTAAAGAGGAAAGAGGCAGGAAATATCAACACAGGTTAAATATCTTGCTTTATTTCACTGTGTTACTTTGTGCAGAACATGATTATAGACTATGCCGGTCGGAGGCCGCTGCTGCTGGGGGGATATATCTTCATGGCAGGATGGGCCATTGTCTTCATGGTCGCTCTGAGCCAGCAGGTAACAAACTTCATTATTTAAGTGGAATGGAGTTGGGCTTTGCCTTTTATATGACTGGGGTGTTCAGTGGTGGCAAATAAGTGCCCTCACTGGCTTTCCGTTGGTCTCTGTGGCTGTAGACTCAGATTAGCTGGATGCCTTATCTCAGCATGGCCTGCATTTTCGCCTATATCCTGAGCTTTGGAATCGGACCAGGTCAGTTCCCTCAGTGTTTTCAGTGAAACTTTTGGGTACTGCAGGGGTTTAGAGACGTGTGCAGGCATCTTATGGAGACTCTCAGTCCCTCTTTAGCTGCAGCATACTCAAAGGAACGATGCAATTTCTGTTGGCTGTTCCACAGGGGTTTCTGTGCCCCTGGTGAGTTAGTGTTGTGCAGGCCCAGGCTGTGCCTGTTTCTCTCTGTGTCATATTCCCCCTCACAGTCATCTTGGCTATTAGGCTAAGGCACTTGGAAGTGATCCTTGGCTTCAATGGATGACAAGCTTTTGATTTGCCGCCCAGTCTGTTAGGGCTGTAAACCAGCATTTCTAATGCTTCACTTTAATCCTAGAAATTTTTGGCTATGCCATCTGATTATTTTCTTGCAGATACCTGGAAGCACAATTTCCACATCTATTTGTTAGCCTACTAATATGCCTTTCCGTGCCAGAATCCACTAGTTTCTGGGGGTGGGCAATACACAGGACATTGTGGATGTTTGCGTGGTGAATGTATAGATGTGATACTCTGTTTGCTCACATGAGTTTGGAGGAAGGCGGGTAAGAATAGAACCAAGCTGCCAGTGTCACACGTCACACAAGTTGGCAATAATTTCTTGTCCCAGTCCCTACAGTGCCATGGGGTTGAATTAATTATAAGCCTTTCTCACCATTGGGTGCTGGTAAGAATAATGTGGATTACAAAACCTTTCCTGGCAGTTCATCCTAACATGAGAAAATTTGAATACTTACCCAGTCCTTAATATTTAACCTGAAAATTCACCTCTTCTATTTCATGTTGACTTTTCTTGTTGTGTTCTCTTGTTTTTAATGTAATGTCAACGACATTATTAACTTTTCTCCTAACTTATCCTGCCATTTCTCTTTCCAGCTGGTGTAACAGGAGTTCTGCCCACAGAGGTTTTTGATCAAATGTCCCGACCAGCTGCTTACATGATCTGTGGCTCCCTGCTCTGGTTCAACCTGTTTCTGGTTGGAACAGCCTTTCCGTTCATTGTGGTGCGTTCGCAAAGCAAAGCAGCCCTTTAGTGTTCTGTACAAGAAAGAGGCTCTGGTAGTGACCAGGAAAAGAGAATATAGCAAGCAGCAAGATAGAGCTTCTTTGAAAAGTATCTTTATGAGGACAGTGGTTAGAACTCCTTTAAACCAAACTTTCTCCGTGTTCCCTATGGTGACTTCTGATTTGAGGTTGGGAGTGGAATCAGTTGAGGGATGGATGATGAATATTCCTCATCTGTCCTCAGCTGAGAACAGCTGGAACTAAAGATGTGATGTAATTTCCCTTCACCATTCCCTAAGATGATTCCTGAAGCAAAAGGGAGCAGAACTCCACAATATACATCCCTCTCTTATTTCCTACTGAGGGCTCCCATACTATACAATTATATAGAGAGGGAAAGACAGAAAAATACATTTCAAAATACTGTTCTTGCTATGTCAAATTTCCCAATCTATGCTGGGGAGCTGTTGCATCCAGGCATGCGAGGCCCTCACCAGGATTCACAGAAATACTCCCTGGGTGACTTTAGACCACGGAGGAAGAGGGATTAGTGGCCTTTTTGTCATCATACAGAACGTCACCAACACTATCTTGTTTTTTCCTCCTCCTCAGAAAAGTCTAGCACATTTCTGCTACATCCCATTCCTTGTGGTCTGTGTCTGCACTGCCCTCTACGTTTGGTTTTTCCTTCCTGAGACAAAGGGAAAGTCCTTCCTGGAAATCTCGGAGGAATTCAGGAAACGGAACTTCAAAACTAAGACTCGTGCAGGTTTCTATAAAGGCCCTGAGGAGATCAAAACCACCACATTGTAGCCGAAGAAAGGAAGATGGTATCTGGGGGAATTCTGCAGTGAATTCAGCATTGGCTATGCGCCCTTCAAGGGACAGAAAGAGAGAAGTTAGGGAAAATATATATATTACTCTTAGGTTCTTCAGTTCACCTTGAAGACATACACTTGAACTGATAAATCCAAGCAAAAGTTCAATTATCTGTTTTCAGCTTTTAGTACTGAGTAACACATGTGTATTTTAGAATCCGTATCAGAGAGTGACAGAATGATGCTTTATTCTCTTATCATCATACTACACCATGTAATGCTCTAGAAAATTTCTTCAGAATTTCTCCAAACAGTAATTTCCATCTCAGAAGTTCTTCTTTCCTTGCCTCTGAATCTGGGCTTTCTAACACAGAAATTAATGCGATTAAATTCTGTTTTCAGACACCAGATGAAATTTTCAGTACCTTGTCTTGGTGCTCCCGTTGTTTCTGTTATTAAGTGATTTCAAATAGACCCCTACTTGTTAAGCAATAGTGAGCAGTTAATTATTTTCAGCTATAAAAACATGTGACAGATGGATTAGAAAGAAAGCTTCTAGTACTCGCTAAGTGGCTTATTATGCAACAGACTTTTGGGCATTGTTTTGCAGACTATTTATTCTGGACTGGTTTTCTTCTCGGCTTGTTTGTTGTCTTCCAGTCCTCTGTTGTAAAGCACAAGTAATTCCCTGGTCCAGTTTGTTTTGCTCCCACAGACACTGCTGGTGCATCTTGTAGGGTTCTGCAGCTGTGCTCTGCTGAAGTTAAGCATGGTGAGGAGCTGGCATGGCAGCAGCTTGTTTTGGATGTGGATCTTTAGATCACACCACAATGTTCTCTGCACATGGCATGTCCTTGTCTGTGTAGAGCACGTTGGCAAAGACCCAGGTGTGACATTGACTCTTTTCAGTTAACCTGACACAGAACAGGGCAACGCTCTCATTGAATATGGCCTTTCACAGGCATTGGCCTGACTGGTTAAGTTTCTTCCAGTTTCTTCTTAAAGTCATAATCAAGCCACCTCTTTTCTTTTGACTTTGTACGAAAGTCACAGCACTGCTCATGTTTGCAACAAATAACATGTACATTTTCAAAATAAGTAGGTAAAGTTTCTTTCAGTGTATTTTTTAACTACATTTTAAAGAAAAATGCAGCACTTTTGAATAAAAAGACTAAACATTTCTGGAGTGTATTACTGTCATGCTGTGCATGAGTGGAGCAGCAGACCTGTTTCTCAGAAGAGGAGTCTGTGCAAGAACTCTCACTACCCGAAGTTTACAATGTATGAAAAATAAAAGCAAACTTTTTTTCCTTTGTGGTTGCTGCTATTTTAGAAGTCATTAATATATAGACATGGGCAAGAGCAGCTACCTGTGCTCTTGGAAAACACTGGGATTTTGAAGTGTGCAGGATTTTGAGACAAGACAATCAAGAGCAGGACTCCATTGAATTGGGAACTGAAGAGGTACTTTTCATTACTATAGTTTGGGGAGTGCAATGAGGGGCAGATGGAAAGAGTGAAACACAAGCTCAGAGCAAAAAGTGCCACTGCCATCATGATGGTGGCAAAATGTTCTGTCATTCCTTTGGTGAGGCCCAGAGGAAGGACAGGAGGCAAAAGTGAAGCAGAGAAGAGTGAAGAGGGGAAGCAGATCAGTGGGGAGCATGCATGGTAGGAAGCAGGGATGGACTGAGGGGACTGCATGGGCAGAGGGAGAGGCCTGGCTCACCCTGCTGGAACACACAGGTCAGAGAAGAGAGAAGTCCCCCAGTGTCCAGAGGTCCTCACCTTGGCCACTTCTGTGGCTACTCCTGTGAGTTAGGACTGTGCCTTTTCCCAGAGTCCTGCAAGGACAGAGGCCCTCTGCAGCTGCCAGTATGAAAAAGGCTTGGTCAGAAATGATACACATCTACTTGACTTCCTGACTTTTAGAGCCAGTCCTGCGAGTACATGTGGCAGAAAACATTAATTCCAACTTTGAGCATTTTTTTTCTGACTGTGGCCTGAAATCAGGGGTCCATAAACTGATTAAGCAAACACAAACAGTGGTTACATTTCAGTTGGTCTAAGTTGTTAAATTTTAATTGAAGCATTTAGCAAGTTGGTTAATTGATACTGCATTAAAACACCTTCAACTGAGAAATCTATGACACTAGTTCACATTTTCTTATCATATTAAGTGTTAGGCAAAACCACATCTTGAAAAGTGGCCCTCAGAGACTCACAGTTGATGTTATTGTTTGCAGATCAAATAATTGTACACTGTTGGATTGATTAATAACCATCAACACTAGAGAAAACTAGTACTGCTGCTGTCCTCAAACACTACTCCTCTGCACAAGCCAGCTCTCACTTGCAATCCAGCTGGTGTTGGGGTTCTTCCAAAGACACACAGCATCCCAGCCTGGAGAACCACCAAGGGCAGCCACTCACCAGGAGAAGGAATTGCCCCCTAAGCTGTTTGAATAACTCGTAAAAGCCTTTTAGCAGAACCATCTTGGACACTGCTAGATAAAGAAGCCCTTTGAAAATGATGGATAAAACTAAAGATTTTACAGTAAGGATTTAAAACTGACATTAAACTTCCCTAGCATCTGCCATATATTAAAGGGATGCAGACTTGAACTTTCAGCCAATGACCATTACCCTTAGAGAGTCAATTGATCAGTCAACTGATAGTTCAACAGCTGGATGCACAGGCATTGTCTGTCTTGGCCAAGTTGGGCTTAAAAAGGCTTTTCTGAATTGAGGCTCAAGGTAGAAGTCAGGAACTTTGAATGTGATAACTGATTACCAGCCTATGACTTTGGGAGTCCAAGCCAGCCCACTCGAGTTTGCGCCAGTCCTTGGACTTCAGCTTCTATCGGTGCTTTCCTTGCTGTCCTTTACTCGTCTCCCGCAGCTCTTACTGTGCACAGCTGCTGCCAGAGCACGTCCAGGGCCCTGGCAGGAGCACACAGCTCACCAGCTCTCCTCAGCTTCATCAGTAACCAGCACAACAACGACAACCACACAGCAAGAACTTCATGACAAACCAAAGGGAGTGTAAACACTGCGAAAGAACAAAATGATGTCTTGAAATACTATCTCGGCCTCCTCTTCCCCCCCCAAAAAGGGAACTTTTTCCAAAGTAGCCAAAGAAAGCATCAGGAAAGACCTAGACTGCAAGCGGGGATGACTACCTTTGCACGCATGTTGGTGTGAAGAGGTTTGATGCCCATTCAAGCAATGATGTTCCCCTGATTAGAAATTGGCTTGTAAATGCTTGGCAGTCATTGTTTGAATATGAAATATTCCAGGCATAGAGGTCATGCTCTCATTGCTGGCCAGAATATCCCCAGGGCAGTCAGTAACAGGGGGCAGTGGCAGTGGGAGGGTTTGAGGTGCACGTATTTCATTCCTATATTCGTAAGCCTCTGATCAGAGAGTTCTAAGAAAAGGTGAATAAACTATGGAACCAGGAATGCCCTTCAATTCCCAAATGTTTATCTAGTCTCAGCCAAGTCACTGAGCAAAATATTCATTTAGGTGAGAACAAGTGGGAAAGGAGAAGGAGAAAGGACAAGTAGATGGAATTGTTCACAAAATGCTTGCACACTGCACTACGCTCCCACAACTGTGACAGTGCAGATTAAGGTGGCCAAAGCTGAAGGCAGAAGCACTGAAGTGTGTAACTGGGTTCTGGGAGGCACCTGTGAGCTTTGTCTGTACCCAGCGTTCTCACTGTCCTGCGCTTTAGTAGCTGTGGTTTCCTATTGCTGGCTCCTCGGAGGAGGCAGGTGTGTGGCATTGCTCAAACTGTTAGAGCTCCCAAGGAAAACACAGCACGTTTGGAGGCATGTCTGGAGAGCTGAACCACTCTGTCTGCTGATTTTATTTCCTGCAAGAAAATGAGCTACAACCTTTTTCTCCTGGCTTTTGTCCTGGGCATTACTGGAACTTTTCACTATGGATTGCAGGTCTCCATTATCAATTCTCCTGCTGAGGTAAGCCTGGAGAGCTCAAAGAGTGAGCTATCAGGATTTCTCTGTTCTCAGGCAGTCATGCCTCTATATGCAATGGCTAACTTATTACTTGGGTTTTCAAAATTAGACTTATCGTGGTTTCTTAGTTCTAAGAGTAACTGCTACTGCTCTTGTGTTTCATAAAGTGTGAACTTCTGTCTGATGTGACAGAACTGAGTAAGGGAAGGATGAATGATGTCCATAAAGTCAGCCATTTTCCCCTTGCTGAGTGGAATTGCTCCCAGGGCGTTCTCCTCTCTCCATTGCTCAGGGAGCCCCTTGTACCATGTGCTTGACCACACACACTATTTCCAGATGTCTGGAAGGTGAAATAGGGCAGGGAAGGACTGTAGCTCTAGACTGAGGTCAGCACTTGCATCTGTAGCTGGAAAAGAAAAACTGGGGAAGGTGTTTGTCATCCTGAATGGTACCAAGGACAATCAGCTCATACTATTACCACAGATGAGTGGGAATGGCAGGAAAAGATCATGTAGAGAAAAAATCAGGGTTTAGCACAGAAAGAGAAGACCAGCCTACCATTCTCTTACTGGCACTCACAGTTGATATTTAATATTGATATATTTATTCATTGGATCTCACTGCTAAAACATCAGCTCCAGGAATGTTAATGGCAAAATTATGATATCACTGGGGCTAAGATTTCAACCAAGGTTATCGATAGAAATGTATCAAAAAGACCAATAAGCAGGTAAGAGAATTAAAAAAGCAAAAACACGTTGACTGAGTCCATTGTTTCCTTTTTCTTTTAAAGTACATCCAAAGTTTCATCCGTGAGACCTGGCTGAAGAGATATGGCTCCTCTCCCAGCACAGAGATGATCACTTTGATGTGGTCCTTTATTGTGTCCATTTACAGCATCGGTGGGCTCCTGGGCTCCTCGTCTGCTGGGTACTTGTCTGTCAGATTTGGAAGGTAGGAAGAGTGGTCACACCAGTTTACAGTTCTGTTTACACCCACAGCTGCAGAAAAATAAACTGTGTATCAGGAGAAACACTGCTTGTAATGTGGCATTGTGAGCAGCCCAGGCTTCCAATTAAAGACCAGTATGGTGAAGAATGGAAAACCTGCCAATGATCGCAAGAAAAATCATACCCTCTCCCTTATAAAGTCCAAATCCAGTCCAGGGAAGTCATTCAAGAAATACATGCATTTTAAAGAGAATTTCAGAGAAAACCACTCACAAAACTTCTTCTCCAGTGTAGATATTGACTCCACTAGAGGCATCAAAACCTTCAACTAACTTGTCAGTCTGTGACAAGTTTCCGCACTGCCATTTCCCATTCACTTCAGCTGATCTCAGAAGCCAGCAGTGAGTCTGTAACCATGGTACAACTCATGCCACTCCTGTCAGGCTGTGAATGAGGCAAGGGCAGTATTTATGCTCACATTAATTTGCACGAATTCCAGGAAGAAGGCCATGCTGTTAGCCAACATCCCTGCTCTGCTGGGTGCAGCTCTGATGGGACTCAGCCGGCTGTGTGGATCTTTTGAGATGATCATTGCTGGAAGGTTATTTTCTGGAGTCTGTGGAGGTAAATGGGCATTCCTTCCAGTGGTATTAAATAGTGGAAAGAGCAGTGACTGAGGGTCACAATGGTTCACCTGCCTGAGTAAACAGATCACAGATTTTTTTACTACATTCTGCAGAGAACATTATTGCTGAATGCATTTTTAACTAAATAAGAAACCAAAACCATAATTAAATTAGTAATGTATGACATCTCCATTTCTCTTTCTTCTATCTTTATGTCCGGTCCATACAAAAGGTACTGTCAACTTCTGAAAAAGCCAAAACATGCAATATTTCAGGGAATCATGCTCACTCAATAGAGAACTGGCCTCTGTTCCTGCTGCTTTTCACTGTGGCTGATGCTGCCCTACACATTACAGACAAGGGAATGGTTTTCAAGCAAATTCAATTAGAATTTTCAATTCTTATTTCCAGATGACTCAGAAGATTACATTCTGCCAGTGTTTTTGATCCCTGAGCAGTTTGATAAAGATAATACTAACCAGAAAAAAAAAAAATTGAGAGGATAAATATTAATTAATTCACTGAGCAAATAGAATGTACAGCATTTACCAGCTCGGTGGTTTCAAGCAGATTATAAGGCACACAGCATCTGAATAGCCACTGAAAAATCTAAGACTAGATTTTTCAGTCTTAAAAAAATCTAAGACTGAAAAAGTCTAGATTTTCAGACTTTTTGATCTGAAAATCAAAAAAGTAATTTTTTGATTTTCAGATCAAAAAAATCAAATTTTTTTGATCTGAAAAGAAAGATCAAAAAAATCTCATTTCATCTGAGACTAGAGGGAGTAACCGCAGTCCTGTCTGTCTATGTGGCTGTAGGAAACACTCTAAGAGAAGGTCGGCCTGCTGAAGGACAGATTTCCCAGGGGCCCACACTGGCTTAGTGAAATATTTGGCAAAGGCACAAGGCCACGGTATGGGGCACACGCTTCGTGTCAGGCAGCCACATCCTCAGCACAGATGAAAGTGTGTCTGAGAGCCATCCCCTACAGGCACTGTCCACAGTGGTCCCCTCCAAAACACCAGACCTAGGGGGATTTTTAGTTCCTGACAGTCCCTTGTCACTGCAGGTCTAGCTCAGAACATCCATATCATGTATGCTGGGGAATGTGCTCCACGGAAGCTCCGCGGGCTGATTGCTATAACAGCTTCTACCTCCACTGCTGTTGGAAAATTTGTAGGATTTGCTCTGGGTCTCAGGTGAGAGAGTCTGAAACCTACTCAGTTTCTTCTGTTATTAAAATACATGCATGTATCAGTGCATACCTATGCCCAGTGGCTGCTATTTGGGGCAGTCAGTACCAGTCTCATAACTCATGCACCTTGTAGTAATGGTAATTTGAGCCTATTTGGATCAGAAGCAGAGGGATCAGCCCCTGCAGGTTTTACTTCAGCTCTTGTGCTGGGACTGTTGGTCCCTGCGAGCCCTCAGCTGCTGCAGGAGGACCTTGCTGTGGCAGCAGATGACAGATGGCCCTGCTGTGCCCAGCACTGAGCAGCCGGAGCCAGCACCATGCAGTGCTGTGCTGCAGGCAAGGCCCTCGGCACTGCCGGCTGGAGCCTCCCGGGCGGAGCTGCCGGGACACACCCGGCACGGCTGTGGGGGGTAACCTGTGGCTGCCTCTGCTCACACAGCCAGCACACACGGTTCCTCAGCCCCTCTCACCCTGCTGCTTTTGTTCCAGAGAAGTTCTTGGAGTGGAGGCTCTCTGGCCAATTCTTCTGGCAGCCAATGCAGTCCCTGCCCTTGTTCAGCTTCTCATCCTGCCCTTCTTCCCAGACTCTCCCCGCTACCTGCTCATTGACCAAAATGACAAGGAGGGATGCATCAAAGGTGAGGAAACGGGCCATAAATCATTCATTTCAGGAAAGAGGGGATGATACAGTAAAGCCCCAGATGAGCCTAGAAGAGAGGTACAGGTGGGAAAAAGACTCTTGGTGTTTTGGCTCTGAAAGCACCTTCAGCTTAAATGAAAGTCAGCCTCCTCTGGATATTAGTGTGCTCTTGGCACTAGTATTTCCCTTGCCCTCTGCCAGGGTCCTCCAAGGGAGGTGAACACACACAGCTTGGGTTTCCATAATGCAGATTCTGCCCTGAACAGTCAGAGAATAGATACAGCTCCTTCTCTGTGTGAGAAAGAGAGGTGCTGCACTGTTGTGCTGTATCTGTAAGCATTCCAGTTCTCTGGTAACCCAAACAGCAGTACTGACAGAAACTGAGCAACAGCCACTGTGGGTATTTAACTATCAAAAGAAAGAACTCCTTAGATATAAACTTATTTTTTATACGTAGGAGTTATTTTATCTTGTCTGTGTTTTGGAGTGTGCACTAGAACTGCACCTATAGCAGGAGGGTATTCAGGGAAGGATTGGTAAGAATTTAGGTGTGACTTACATTGAAAGATTGTCAGCAGCTATTGGCCAAAGGTGAAGTCATACTAGATTTATGGGTAAAACCAGGCAGCAATGATCTGGACCTGTGTCATATCTGAGCTCAGATCTCTAGGAAGTTCATGCAAGAAAAGAGCATGAAGTTGTAGCAAGATACTCTGCAAAGCAGGAAATAATCTTCTGGATTCAAGTCTGTCTGGTGAGCTTGGTCACCTCTCCTCCTCTCCCTCCAGCTGTGAAGCAGCTCTGGGGAGATGGGGACCATATGGCTGAAATAGATGACATGATGTCAGAGCAGAAAGCCATCTGTGGGGAGAAGGCCAAGAGCGTTCGGGACCTGCTCCGGGACAGAGCAGTGCGCTGGCAGCTCATCACGCTGTTCCTCGTCGTCTCGTGCATCCAGCTCATCGGGGCCAACGTGGTACGTGCAGTGCTTTGCTCTGCCCTCTGCACGGCTGACAAGCTTCTCTGCAAAAGTAACCTCTGCAAGGAGCTGGGAATGACTGCAACAGTGCCGTAGGGAGGGATCTGTTGTTACTTTTTGTTACAGTCTTTTCCCCTGGAAGTTTGGGACCTGGGATGAGTTGAGAGCTGTGTTTTAGCAAGTGTCTTCTGAAGGCATTTCTATGGATTACCCTGTTGTGATGAGATGATTTTCTATTTTGTTGAGGTCTGGTTAGTTATTTTCTGTCCAAAAAGACGGACGCTAGTGTAAACATGGCCACATGTGTACAGCTTTCACAAATTTCTGTTCTTTCCAGGTTTACTCTTATGCATACAGTATCTTTACAAAGGCTGGAATTCCCCCTGCTCAAACCCATTATGTCTCCCTGGGGGTTGGGACCACTGAAATACTCTCCACAGTTCTGTGTGTAAGTGGCTTTTCAGCTGAATTTTGTTCTGCTGTAATACATTGCTCATTTTGATATTTGTAAATACTGTAAATGGAGCTTCAGGAATCAAATTTTTGCGACAAATCAACCATGGAACCGATCAGATAAAGGCCTCTCCCCATGCCCTGCAAACATGGTGAGTTTCTGGAAGGAGTTGAGAGTCTTTTGGCAAAATCACAACCCATTCTGGGCCAGACTTGGGAGTCACAGAGTCCCCCCTGGAGGAAGGGCAGATGTCATTTGTCAGTGGACTCAGGGCTGTAGGAATCACAGCAATTAACAGTGTAAGCATTCCCACTCTGCTCTCCTGCCTGGCTCCCCTTTGCCTGCAGAATGCCACCTCTGACCTCCTCTGCCCAGACAGTGCTCCCTGAGCCCTGCACTTCCCACCTCCTGCTCCTCCCACAGCTCCTGGTCCTGCTCAGGCCTCCCAGATGCCTTTCCTCACCCTCCCCAGTCCCCCAGCAATTCCCTGGCCGGCCAGTGAAGGCAGAGACTGGAGCAGCTCACCAGTGACTGCCCTCAGGCTGTCCATGGGGCTGGCAGCATCTCCTCCTGCTTGCAGGGCTTCCTCATCGAGCGTGCAGGGAGGAAGACACTGCTGTGGAAAAACTACGCCGTGATGGCCTTGGCTCTAGGGCTCCTCACAGTCACACTCTCACTACAGGTAAGACCCCACTGGTGCGTTAGAACTGAGCCCATGTCTTATTGTGTGACAGATATCATGACTATTTCCTTCCCCACAATCACTTTTTGGTGAGTAGAAGTATTTTTGGGGCTAACCATCATATTCATAGAGGTCTGTTCCCAGCCATGTACATATGGATTAAAGGCAGTAGCTTTACACAACCAGGATCACTGCCAAGGCTATCTCAAGGCTACTTCTCAAAGAAGAGGAAATAGATCTATGTTAAACCTTGACATACTTAGTAGTGATGAACATTTGTAATGGAGCTAGATAAATAAAATTTTCATTTCTGATTTTATTTGCTTTTCATTTCCTACCACAGGACTCCTTTTTTTGGGTACCATACTGCTCTGTTGCACTTGTCTTTATTTTCATCATGAGCTTTGGCATTGGGCCAGGTTGGTATTTTCTTCTGGAATGGTTTCATTTTATTCACTCATTCCTTCCTCACTGCAGCCTTTAGGAGAGATCCCAGGCATAGTTGTTCCACAATAGGCATGAATCCCTACTTTTGATTCAGTGCAGGTGTTGATATTTCCCTCCATACTATGATAGGAGGTAAAATTAATTTCCTATTGCATTCCTACATGCCTTTTTTCTGAAGAGCCAAGCACCACTTCAGACACTTCCAGGCCACTTAAAGCCATGAACTTATGCAGCAAAATGAAGTATGAGGTCAAGAAGCATCTTGCAAAATTTCTAAGCTTCCTTCTTTCTTCAATATCTTTTTCAGGTGGAGTAGTATGCCCCTTGATCACGGAAATATTTATTCAGTCATACAGACCAACTGCTTATGTTTTTAATGGTGTTACAAACTGGATCCAACTCTTCATCCTTGGACTTGTGTTCCCTTTCATTGTGGTAAGCAGAGTAGGGTGTTTGTTTCAGTTCAGAGGAAGTTAGACCCCTCTTGAACCCAGAGCATGCTTCTCTTATCAACATTCATGCACTGGACAGAGACCAAATGAATTGCAGTTCTGATGGCTTCTTCCTCTTCAACCAGATATTTACTGGAAGTGTAGCAAACCCATAAAATGCTTCTAACTCTACACAAGTTAGAGTGAAACAGGCAACAGAGACACAGTGGCAGAGGCACCAACACTGTCAGGTGCCATTTGAAGCAGGATCTTTATCAACTAAGTCTCTGACCAAGTTCTTTTAGTAAAAGCAAACCCAGCAACACTGTATTGTAAGAGAAAGAAATCCAAAGAAATGTTTATGAACACATTTTTTCCTCTTTGTTTTCCTGTAGGAAGGCCTTGGTAATTTCTGTTTCATCATTTTCCTGACATACTGTCTGTCCATGGCCATTTTTGTACTCTTGGTGCTGCCGGAGACCAAAGGCAAGACCATGCTGCAGGTCATGGAGGAGTTCAACCGCCTGAACTACCGTGGAAAGAAGGGACAGGCAGCCCTACAGCAGAGTAACTGCTCAGTGGTGACTGTTACTAGGCTTTAAGAACAAACCCTCCTCTTCATGTTTTGCTCTTTTATTACTGTAGTGTCCAGAAGTCTCACTAAGCAAGAGAGAATCCATAGATCCACAAAAAAAATCACCTTCAGTACAGGGTGCAGCATGAACTTGGTGGTTCTCTCCAGCTCCTGAAATATGAACTGAATTAATTCCTCTGTAGAAAAAAATTTAACACAGTTTATAGAGAAAATAAGATCTTTGTCAGTCCCTCCAAGCTTGCAGTTGTAAACTGAAAACACAGTTCTGCTATTTTCTTGGCAAAACCAGGGCTCCACAGTTGGGAGAAGTGTTTCTGGAAGGTCCAGAGGTACAGCAAACTTACAAAGAAGACAGAGCTTTGGCACTGAAAATATCCACTCCTATTATCTCCTCCACTGACTTGTTGGTCAGTGC
Source organism: Tichodroma muraria (assembly GCA_013390105.1). Lineage (NCBI taxonomy): Eukaryota > Metazoa > Chordata > Aves > Passeriformes > Sittidae > Tichodroma > Tichodroma muraria. The sequence continues at coordinate 152,766 of WAAG01021444.1, forward strand.
TGATGAGCATTCCCAGAGAAGCAGCTTCAGTTCACAGGAAAAGAAGTGTTTAGCCCTTTAATTCAGTGAAAGAAGAGTGCCTTGCCTATCAGCAGGCAGATTCAATACACAGAGTTCCCCCCACATTTACAATCTTGGAGATTTTTCTGTTAGGATAAACAGGGATATGTCAGCACTGAAAGAAAGCAATGAGCAAAGAAAGCAGAGCAGCAGGAAATCATGAGTGGGCAAATCCAGTGTGCAGATTCTCCTTCTTCAAGGGCAGTGACTGTGTAGTCTCTTCAGCCTGGAGAACACTGGGTTTTGATGGGATTGAGCCCTGAGGGTAACTGCTGCTGGTGAGACAGAGAAGAGGTACACCTCTCTTGAAGAATTTAATCCGTATATGTGACTGCTTCTCTTTCCAGGTCTCTGAATACTTAACATTTTCATTACAAAACCTGGTAAAAACAGCTTCACGTTTGTGTTCATTGCTATATGACATGACACTTTTTTGGTCTTCTGCATGCTTTACAGTTTTCTCATAAGGAAATAAAAAGCAGTGACTAGTAAAACACATCCTTCTGATTGTGCCTGGATTGATTTTCATTGAATGAAGAGTCAGGGACAAGGAGACCCCATCTTCTGGGGTGGTATTGTTGGGGTCAAGGAATACTGTGTCTGTCTTGTTCTGGAGGTGAGATCATCACTACTACTACAACTGATGCAGATTCTGCACAAAAAATTTTGCAAAAGGATCTGAATGTTGAGCAGCAGTTTCTTTCACAGCCCTAAGGCTCCTGCTATTTTATCTTCACATCATCCTCCAGCAGTATTTGTGGCAGTGCCAAAAGCTAATGCCAGGAGCAGGAAACTTTCCCAACACAGCCATCCCTCCCGTGACAATCATCATACTACCAAAAAAACTGGATAAAGTTTATTGTTTGAAGGCTTGAGGTCATTGATGGCACAGTGCCACTTTAATTACCAACATACATTCCTTCTTCTGATCAAAAATGCAGGGGGAAAAAAAAAGAAGCATTGGAAGTGTTTTGAAAAGAAAAGATTAGGTAATTGATTATTTTAAAGGTCCTTATTTGGTTTGGTCTTTCTCAAATTTACTGGTTCCCAACGTGGAAGTTTTTACTGTCTTACAAGACATTAAAAACTCATTTCCTTATACACATTTTTCTACAGCATGATTGTGTTCAACCTGCCTTACTTCTCCCCTCCTACTAAAGGCTGTCCACAAGAGGGAAAGTGTGGTAAATCATTAACACTGCCATAAACTATCATGGATTGGGAATAAAGGTTGAAGATGTACTTGTGAATCTGCAGTTCCAGGATCCAGAATCACACAAGAGCATCTTTGAAAACAAAATCCCTCCAAGGCCAGGGTATTGGGTGAGCTCCATATTGGGTCATTGGGTCTGGAAAAAGCACATTTCTTGCACTTTGAGTGCTTGTAGTGTTCAAATCCTACCTGGAGTGATGCACCTTGTCCTCTTCTTTAGGAAAATAAATGAAAACTGTCTTAGGCATTTAAGGCTTGCTTTTTCCATTGTACAGCACTGAACAATAGTGTGAGGCCAGGTGAAAATGAGACAGCAGAAGGAGTATTCTAGGAGGGACACAGACAAGAAGGAGGAAGAGGAACAGGGCCCTGCAGGGACTGTTTGATCAACCAGATGTTAAAAACTGGCCACAGACAGTGTTTAGAAAGCTCTCCAGAAAGGTGCAGAGCTGCCATGTGTGTCCTTCCTTCCATTCTCAGCTCGAAGAAAAATCTTCCTTTCCCCTCTAGTTCCTCCAGGCTCATCAGCTCCTTGCCCACTGAGATGTGGCATCTTGCTCTGGCACGCAGTGGGTCAATTCCACTGTTACAGAGAGGCTTCTGAGTGGTTCTGGGAAAACTCTGAGCCTCTATAAAGAACTGGGTGTTAGCAAGGGCACAAAATGCCAGTATTCCAATACTTCATATCCTGCATCTGGAAAACCGTTCAAACGATTGTAAATCTTCTAGCAGGCAAGAAGAGGCATTATGACTGAACTATAATTCTAAAGGCCAGCTGTAGACTGAAGGGGAGGAAAACCTCCCCTGCCCAAGCTGCTTTTCAGAGAGGTGAAGAGGGACTCTGCTCCACTGAAGGGAAGATGGTGGCACCGTCTGACTCCTCACACAGCAGGAATACACAGGGGTTTCAGTAGTGTGAGTAAGGGTGAGTGCTCCCAATTCAAGAAGGATAAACATTTACCAATGTTGTAATCAGCTTGTCATATCTGGGTCTTAGAATAATTAAACCAGCAAGAAGAGGCCCTGGCCAGTGTCAGGGGAGGACACAATTTGCTAAAAGCCACATAGTTAGAATTTAACTTCTGTTAAAACTCTTACAATCTCGGTGTGGAACCCATCTTGCTCATCTGGCAGACTTGACAAGGGCTCTCAGAGCAGGCAGGGTTTCAAGGGGAAATGGGTGGTTTCCTCTCAGACCTGGTGAGTATCCAAATTCTTGTGTTCTAGCCCTGGTCACTAACAGCAGCATGGTCTTTAAGATTGCAGCAAAGGGAATAATTCTTGTGATAAAAATGAGCAACGGAGCTTGGGACAACACTGGTTAAGCAATGACTGAGTAAATGGCATCTGCAGAAAATACATTAGAAATGCAAAACAGTGAGAGGTCTAAAAGAGGACCTGGGAAGCCAGGAAAGATGGGAATTTGGGGGGAGGTAGGGAACACAGTATCAATGAAAAACACAAAACACAAAAACTCTCCCACTCTACTGCTCTGCACTCTCAAGGACAATCAAGGATACTCATCAGTTCAAAGCGTGACCTGACTAAATGCCTGAAAACCTATGTGTTTGTGAGAAATGGTCTGAAATTCAGTGTATATCATAGAAACACAGCACTTCCAATAGGAGTCATTCAGATAGGGCCTCTAAAAATGTCATTTCATATAGGGTTGATAGAAGTGAAATGTAAAAATAAGAAGTTTTGAGAGGACAGATGAGTCATCTCTGGAAAATGGTGAACACTGTCCCTGAGGAGGCAAAGGTGAAAGCAAAAAGGGATTCAAGAAAGCTGTAGCTTCTTTCTAGTACAAAGGTAAACACAAATGATCTCAACAAGGCTTTTATGATTTTTGTTCTGTGGTTAGCAGAACAGAATTAGAGACTGTCTTTTCAGATTGCTAATAACCAGGACAGGAACATAGGAGAATGTGCAGATTTGTATTTTAATGATTTAACAAATGAATTTTGCTTGATTATTGTAAAATTCAAGATGGGCTTTTGCGTGTTAAAGGTTTCTTAGTCATAGAAACGTGAAGATATAAGGTTCTGTAAATTATCTCATGGTCTGAAAGGCGTGCCGGTATCAGGAACTTGGGATGTGTTTGTTCTCTTTGGCAGGTTCAATACCGGAGGCTGTTGCTAATGGTTGTGGTGCTGGGAATTGGTGGAACCCACCTCTCTGGTTTCCAAATGTCTGTGATCAATTACACTTCTCTGGTAGGCAAAGCTGGAGAAAAGAAAATCCCATCTCTCACTGTTCTTCATGGTCCTAGGCCTTACACTTTGCAGATGCTTTACAAAAGCTCTTAGGTGCTGCTATGTCAGTTTAGTCCCAGTTGTTTCAATGCCATACTGTCACTGTCAAAGTCTGCATGATTGCAAGGAGCTGTGCTCCAAAGACAACTTCCCACGGAATTTTGTGCAAACAACAGATTGAGATACCTCCTTAAAGTTTATGCCACAGAGAAAAAAACCCAAAGCTAGCTGATGGAGTCAACCTTCAGCTCAGCCCTTTTCTCTTTATATCCATTACTGGCCACAGGAACGTTTGCGCTTTACTATAATGAATATGAGGTCCTAATTTTTTTGTGTAGGAGAGGTAGGATTCAACACACTAAAGAGTATAATTAATTTTTGGAAGATGCTTGTACACTATTGGGTCATATGAGAGGAAATATCAATCCTTATTTGCAAACAAATGTCCTATAGTCACGCTTTTAGTCACAACTATTAATCTAATCTTATTAATTGTAAACATTGGGAAGAACATTATGAGCAGTGCCTTGGTGGAATGAAAATCTCTTTTTTGTCCCAGTACATTCAGAGGTTTATCAACGAAACTTGGCTGGAGCGATACAGTTCTGTGCTGCCTCAGGAGACCCTGCTGCTGCTGTGGTCCCTCATCGTGTCTGTGTACTGCATGGGTGGGATGACAGGGTGTCTGTGTAGTGGGTACCTGACTGCAAAATTTGGAAAGTAAGTACATTTCCAGCATCTCGCTACCCAGGGCTGCAACAGGGGAAGCTATTAAATATTACTCAACTAATAGAAGGGATACCAGAATTTCACTGCCCCCTGCTGCCACAGAATTTACCCAGCAGTTCAAACTACACCTGGGTGCATTGGAGAGACAAGAACATGCAGATATTTCTGATTCCCTTGTCACAGCTTTTGTTGACATGGAATTCCTGTATTTTTGCTGACATTTTACCCTGCAGGAGTTTCCTTCAGCCTCATGGTTTGCTCACACAGCGAGTAAGAGGAATCTAGCTTCTCCCTTTCCGCTCCTCTGCAAAGACATCATGCCTTTTCATAACCAGATTTGCTTCTCCTATGACCAGTGGGTTTAAAACTGGCCATGGCTTGAGTGTGTAAATCCAGAGGAGAAGAGACATTAGTCGAAGCAGTAAAACATTGATCATGCCCACGTGTTGTTCGCTGTTGCAGGAAGAAATGTCTACTGCTCAACGACGTGGTGCTAATAGCAGCCACGCTGCTCACTGGCTTCAGTAGGAGAGCCAAGTCTTTTGAGATGATCCTGGCCGGGCGCTTCCTCGAGGGCATCGGTGCTGGTAGGACTCCCCACTGCTCCATGTTAATGTGATTTCTTTGGGGTGGATACAGAAATCTTCCTGCTGGGAGTACCCAGGAACGCACTGTAACCCAGTGGAACAAGGAACACATCGGGGCAAGGTAAGATGAGCTGTCCTTTGCCTTCAAGAGGTCTGGTAGAGAGATCTGATGGATTAGCTAAACGACTTGCTTAAAGTAAAAGGTGCATTTTCAGCCCATTATTGCAGGGGATATATGGGAAGGGGTTCAGGAGAGAGAGGAGGGAGCTGAAAGGGAACTGAAGAGGGACCCTCTCTCTTTCTTTCCACAGCTTTAGCACTCTCCTGTCTTCTCCCTTTAGGAATACATATGAATGCCCATGTTCAGTATGCTGGAGAGATCTCACCTAAGAAGCTACGTGGATTTATAAATGTGACCTCCACAGTGTTTCTTGCACTAGGAAAAACTGTAGCAAGAATTCTTGGATTAAGGTGCTTGTGCTACTCCTTCTCAGCCTGTTTTATATTGATTTTTCTTCTATATACAAGGGAAGTGGTGTTCTCTCAGTCCTAGAAACAGACATACATCAAGGGTGAGGTTTTGTTTTGCTTAACTACAGCAGTCAAAAAGGAGGCATCTACCCCATACAAGTCCCTGAGGTTTCCATGTCATTCCCTGGGGAGAGAAAGGCCTTTCTCTTGGGAAAGAATGACTCTCTGGAGGTGCAGTCTCTCTGGTGAAGTTAATAAGAAAAGATTGTATGTAAATACTCTTCGTAAATTTGTGAGATCTAAAAGTTTTGCTAATTTCTTGATAACCTCATGCAGAGTTGCAGTATTGGTTCAGAGAGATGTGGGAATATTCTGACCTTCAGAAATTAAAAGTCTAAGAAAAATTTCAATCTTGCAGAAGAAATAAAGTATTAGTCTATTCTCCTGTCACTAACCTAAGCATCATCTATTTCAATTGAATTTTTCTATGACTGACTGTATTTTGTGTCTCTTTAACAAGCCTAGAATGTAGAAAATACTAATTTAGTTATAAACTGTAGTTTTACTGGACTATAAATAGATTCTAACATGCTTTCATAGGGAACTTTTAGGAACTGAAGACATGTGGAACGTGCTATTGTCCTTCTCTGGCTTGGTAGCATTGATTCAACTGCTCTTTTTGCCATTCTTTCCTGAGTCCCCACCTTATCTCTTGCTGCAAAAAGAAGACAAAGCTGGTTGCTTGAAAGGTAAAATAAAACTTTGGATCCTGAGTTTGTTAAATCATAACTCTTGGGAAGGTGAAGCTAACAGCAGGAATTGGCTTTTCTATTAGCCAGCTACAGATTTCTTGATAATTACATGATTAAAGTCCTCCAGACCAAGCAGAGTCACATTTAAGATCTACCCCTAACTGCTACAGCATTTTCCAGGGAAGTTTCACCCTATTCCAGTAAGTGATGTTCCTTCCAGTCCTTTGCTCAGTAACTGATGAATCAAAGCATGGACTTAACTGCAAATGTTTAGCATCATTAAAAGTTGAAAAACACAGAATTAAAAGTGGATCAAATGATGGAGAAGTATACTTCATTCTGTCTCTTCTGTAGCCATGAAGCAACTCTGGGGAGAAGGGAATTATCACACTGAATTTGATGACTTGATGAAGGAAAAGGCTATAACAAAAGGCACCAAAATCATGAGTGTCCTAGAGGTGCTGAGAGAACGATCCGTGTACCCACAGCTGTGTACCATGCTCCTCCTTTTGCTGAGTCTGCAGCTCTGTGGCCTGAGTGCAGTTGAGTATGCCCTATTTCCATGCTTGGATCTGCTATTAAGTCTCCAAAGTGCCACAACGCCAACTTGTCCCTTTCCTCTGGGTCTGCATTACTCCTCCTCACACAGAGCCCACTGCCTGACACCTGTGGTCTCATCCCCAGTATTGTTCATAGCTTTAAGGGAGCTTCTCAGGTGGAAATACAAGAGCTCCAACTCAGCCTAAGTTCCTGCTAGGGCACTGTTGCCTTCATTCCTCTGATGGTACAACCAACAAATCTGTGGAGGAAAGGGTTACAAATCTCCTAAGGCCTACAGCAAACCAGCACCACTTTCTCTGGCTTCTGCAGTAGCAGAAGCAGAAGCAGAAGCTGTCGTAGCAGCTATTGCCATCCAGTTTCATTTCATTTGAGAAAGGCCATTTATCCATTAAGTGCCATCCTTTCAGCTGTTTCCACGTAAAGCTGGCTGAGCCCAGTGCAGCCCAGGCTGGCAGTCATTCCCCTTCATGTTATCACTTGGCTAGGGGTGTCTGTCCATCACCCCGGTTCAGCCTGTGCTGGAGGTGGTTCATTCCGTTGCCAGCAGTGGAATTCCCTCGGCACTCTGCTGGCAGGGAAGTGGTTCCCGTTCCCTCAGAGACTCTGCAGATGAGCAGCTTCTGCTTAGCAACTGGAAAAGGGCAACACAATCAACTGTTTGCTTGACAATGTATGGTGTGCTAAAACTGAGATTTGCTTTTCTTTCTCTTGTTTTGTCCTCTTCCTTTTCCTTTTTGCCAAAACACCTTTTCCCCATGCCTTACAGGTAATATGCTCCTTTCAACTACTTTTTTTTCTTTTTTTTTCCCTTAAAAATCTATTTCCCTGATTGCCATTAACCTTTTGATTTCTCACATCTGGAGCAGTTATGTTACCTCTACTAAGGCCCAATAATGAACTGCTGGTTTTGCAGTGATGACAAATCAAGTTCTAAGTGATGCTGGATAAGCACATATCACATAACTGTACTTTATTTTTCTTATTTCTCAGATAACCTTTTACACCTCAGAAATTTTTCGGACAGCCAACCTGCAGGAAAACATAATCCCATATGTATCTCTAGGAGTTTCAATCTCTGAACTCATCTCTATTATATTCTGTGTAAGTCAGAGCTTCCTGGGGTTTTAAGAATTAAAGTATTCTTCCTTGAAGCAAATGAATCTTCTCCTTATGAACCAAATATTTTTTCTGTGGTGCTGCATAAATCTGTACAGTGGTTGTTACCATCCACTGCAAATTTTGTCCCAATTTTCATGTGCTTTGTCCCTTCTTCATTCATCTTAATTTCTTACAAGAATCCCTTACGAAGTGTTATTCAAACATAAATATGTGTACTCATTTTCATATATTTGTGTATACCTGTACATTCAAATGGAGTTGTAACGTGCTTCCATTGATTACAGTGTTTAAGAAGTAGCTGCAATGCTGGGCAGTGATGGTAATTCATAGTACTAGAGAGTGCAGAAGGAATTCAATAAAATAACAAAGTTGGTACCAATAGGATTTGTGTTCTCTGAAGTAAAAAGAACTCAAGGAGAATGCTTGATTTGTTGGATGGCTCACAGTTGGATTTTGCCACGTTTCCAGTGATAGCAATATTTTCTGTTCCTCAGAGCTCCATAATCGATCGGTTTGGACGCCGAATGCTCCTGTGTGGTGGTTATTTGCTGATGGCACTGATACTGGTGTTGCTTGAAATGAGCCTTCTGCTGAGTGTAAGCAAATGTCTGTCTGGGAGGGGACCTGCATCAGAATTCTCTGTGCAGGACAGAAAGTCAGTCTTAGCTTTCCTGTCCAAACCAGACATCAGAATATCTTCTAAATACAAGCTCACTCTGTAGGCGCCACACCACGAGGCTTCTGGCCTTCCACTGTGTTCAGTAAAGAAAGATAAGCAGCTCTAGAGAGCATCTATTACACAGCTCAGCATCATGGGCTTTTTCACAAATATTGCTGCTCCTCTGCTTGGATCAGCTGTGTTACAGCTATAAAATTAATTTTCGTTCTCTCCCCTCCCTTTGCCTTTGTCTAGGATCAGTTCCTCTGGTTGCGTTACTGCAGCGTTATTCTCATCTTTTTGTTCATCATTGCTTATGGAGTAGGACCAGGTGAGTACCACAATAAAAGCAACAGGAAAGCTTGGACCACAGGGATAAGCACAGGCCATGAATGCATAGAAGTAGAGTAGAATAGTAGTAGAACTAGAATGTGTGAATATATATTTGAAAATCAACAGCTTAGTTGAGACTGAGATTGAGGGAATCTCAATTTTTGATGAATTAATTACCCAAGAAACAATTTCTTTAACAAATGATATTAAATCATTCACACCCAGAAGAATCAGGACCCTGTTTTCTCTCCCTGGATTACAAGTTCAAACCGAATAAATTCTTGTTAATCAATTCATGAAGACTTGTTTTGTATGGTGTGAATACAGGTTCAGATGGCTGATTTCTGTCGAAGGACAGAGGTAGGCTTTTCTAAAATACCAGAGTTTTCTCAGCTTACCTGCAAAATCCTACTCTGTGAAAGACTGACACCTGACAGCATGCATGATCTGCCTCTTAGCACTGCTCTGTTCTTGCTTGTCCCCTCTTAATATCACCCTTGATCACCTACACCAGAAACACCAGACCCAAACTTACAGCTCTGTGGTAAAACCTCACTCACCTGAGACCAGGATTTACTCTGGAAGTTCTCTGACTAAACACTACCGGTAGTTACTACAGTCTCCAAATTCAAATGGCAGCCTTTATTATTGTAAGGGTTGTACCTGACAGCCATGAATGTCTTGAAAACACAAGAGAATTCCCATGGGAGCAGAACTGAGGCATCTTCTATGGGGAATGGTCAATTACAACAATGTTTCTATCATTTTTTATGTTGTTGTTTTTTTTTTTTCCTCAGCTGGAGCTGTTGTGGCTATCATGAATGAAATCTTCACCCTCTCAACAAGGGCCTCTGCTTTTGTAATTGGTGGAATCATCATTTGGCTAGGCCTCACCTTCACTGGAATGATTTTCCCCTTTGCTGTAGTATGTAATTTGATTCAAATCTTCTCTTTGACTCTGTCAATTTAATCTGGATTTCTAGGCTGATCTGGACAGGGAGTAGGATGAAATGACTTGTAGATGATCAAAACTGTGAATCCCTTATTGCTATGGCATATGGAGGCCATTTATACAAAACACTTCCCAATACTTCAGAAACCACCTGCTGCCCCAAGAACAGATTGAAAAGATAAATAAATATTGTTCCTGTAAAATGAGCCTATTCCTTATTTCACAGGAACAAATCAACAAATTTCAAGAATCTATAGGGGCAAGTGTTGCCAAGGAAATCACTCATCTTGTTCTATTTTTTATCTCCAGATGCTTCTTGGTCCTTTTTGCTTCCTCATCTTTATTGCTGTCCTGGTCATTTCAGCAATTCTCATCTACCTATTCCTCCCAGAAACAAAAGGGAAGTCAACCTCTGAAATCACAGAAAAATTCAAAACCTGCCAGTTTAAGAGGAAACGTCATCAGGCTGTGGAGATGTATGCTGCTGAAGAAAAAACATTTTGCACCAGGCTCTGATAAGCCACTAGAAGTAATTTCCACTCTTCAGGCATAACACGTCAATTGCATTTCAAGTTTTTCTCCATTGCTATCATTTTAAAGCAGCAAGATTTGTGTCTATGTTTCTTACTTTATAAAAAAGTTCTGCTCAGGCTTAAGAGCAGGATGAAGATAGGATTAAACATAGCCATAGTTCTTGCAAACAATTTTCATGTCATTTCTTTATGCTATCGCCCTGTAAAGCACTTAGCATTGATTGTGAATGCTGCACATGAACAAATACCAGGTAGAATAACATCTTCTATCTCCTTGAGCTGATATCAAGTATGTCCTGATTGTCTCTATGACTGTCAGGGATCAGCCCTGATCCCCAGGCATTTGGAACAGCAGAACTCTGAGTTGCATCCTCTGGAGCAAACCGACTGCACTCTCCATGCAGATTGGTTGTAGCAAAATCAAGAGGAAGTTCTTGTAATATATTCTAGTAATATATTCTATATATCTTGTAATATATTCTCATGGATGGCACAAGGGTTAACAAATACACGTGCAGTGCTGAGAGCTGGAAGAGCAGAGCCCTGGAGAGAGACAGAGAGTGAGATTTTGAGAGAGTTCTGAGACAGTAGACAGCTTGAAAATTCAGTCCATTTTATAACAAAGTAACTGCTCAAAAACAAGGGAGAAGTTGCGATGGGCGGTTTCTGCTAGCCGTGTGCTGCTCTGGGACACCCTGCACTTCGCTGCTGCACGCAGCACCCAATCCTGCACTTCCCTGCTGAGCTCCACAGCGCCCCTGCGCTGTGCTGCTCAAGGGCTGCCAGTCCTGCCGGCCACTGCGGCTTCCAATCACTTCCCTCCCCAAACTCTTCTACCTTTGTATAGGATGATCAATTATTTTTCCTCTCTTTGCCATGATTACAAATGGTATTTCATGCCTCCTCTTTGGCAGGACCATAAGTTCTTTCTTTCTGCAGTTTAACCATTCTTATTTATTATCATTGTGCTGAGGTCTGAATTAGTGTTGAGTTTTAGGGAGTTTTCTATTTAAACATTTCAAAAAACATACTCACTGCTTCTAAAGGAATAACCACAGAAGAAGCTCTGATATTAAAGTGCCAGTGTGTGTTCCAGCAATTGAAACCTGATTTAGATTTTAGATTCACTCCCTTTATCACTCCCTGTATCAAAACAGGGAGCACTCACGATACTGAATGTTCCCATTCAGAGGGCCCTCTCCTGTTGAGGGACTGAAATATTTAATCCACCCATTTTAAGCGTTGTCCAATTGCTACAATAAACATGAATCTACAGAAGTCATACGAAGTAAACATTAACCTCAGCCTCAGAGCAGGATGGCTGCTGAAGCTGAAGGTGCAGAAAAGGCATGGGAGAGAACATTTCCTCAGCCTGACAGAGTTCTGCCTGCCTGGGATCAGCCACAATTTTGATACAGATGGACAAGCTCCTTCCAGAAGTGGTGAGTACTGCACCTGGCAGCACCAGCTGTTAGCATTGACTTTCTGAAGAACTGAGAGGTTGCCTTTTGCAATTGCCATTCCTAAAGATAATGCATTACATATTTACCAAACTTTTTTCAAAATAATAGGGTAGTCAGGGGATAATCCTTTAAAATTAGAGCTAACAGTAAAAATAAAAAAAATCAAAAGACACAGACTTAACATTCTGGACTAAATCATCATGGAAACTTTGAAGGAAGTTCCAGCTGGTTAGAAAAACTAATTTTAAAAAATTAGAAATTAAATTCCTATATTTCTTAGAATTCCTTAAATTCTTAGATATCTCACCTTAGGTGAGGTGTTTCTGTACCATTTTTACCTGCTTGCTTCCATGTCCAAGTGTGATGCTGTCAGGCTACTCTCCTAGCTGGTAGCCTGATAATGTAATGAAATGGTACATTTGAAAAGAAAGGTTTTGTGGATGGTTTGGTTAGTTAATGTGAAGAAGAGCAGCAAAACTGAAAACACAGAACCTTTATCTGGCTGATCTTTTTTTGCATTTATGCTTTGCATGTTCTGCATGGTTTAAGCATCATCAAACAAGCCAATATCCTAGAAATGCAGGGACTTCGATATCACAGCTTCTTCTGTGATGAGCTTGCACTGTTCCTTGCATGTTCAGTACCAGTGGTTGGTTGTAATGTTCTTAGTGTTGGGACGTGGTGGATCCCTCACAAGTCCCTTTCAAACCTCTATGAACAAATCCTCCTCCATGATAAGAAAAGCAGACACAGCATCTTCAGGAGTCATTGGTGGTGGAGTCAAAATGTGAAAGATGCTTCCCAAATCAAATTGCAAATTTTCCATTGACTTTTCATTCCCAGCTCTTTCCACCCACTCCTCTTTGCAGAAGAAAAGGATAAGAGCTTGCCTACACCTGCCTCTGAGTAGGCATGCTCAGGTAACAAACACATCAGTGTCTCCACTCAACAGATGTTGCTACCATGCCCTCTTCCCTATGCCCTCTGACAGCGCAGCTTGCAGCTCCCCTAGCAGAGTTAAAAAGGGGAAATTTCTAATGCCTGTGGCTCCTGTGTGACAACAAGAACAACACGAGGCCAAACAGGTAATAAATGTAACATTTATCTTCTTCCATGCTGCTCTTCCCCACTCTTGCACAGGTTTCAGAGTGAAATACAATTGCAGGTGGCAGTACCTCTGAACTGTGCTGAGCAGACATGAAAGCCATAGAGTTGCTAACTCAATAGACAGATGGAAAAATACCCAATGGGATCACTATTGGCAATAGTGTTCACTATTGGCACTGTACCAGATCAATGGTGTGTTCTGCTACAGAAGCCTCCACTTTCATGTCTCAGTTCCTCCTCTCTGATTTCACTCTCTTTGCTGGTCCTTTTGCAGGATCTGGTCTCAGCAGAAGCACAGCTGGAACACTGCAGAGGGACTGTTCACCCCTGTCACACGGCACCATGGCTGGTTTAAAACAGGTGCCTTGGATTCCTCTGTCCCTCTCTTATGAAGTCCAGCCATGCTGGCTCTGATACAGCTCCAGTGTCTCCTGCAAGAGGCCAGCTTGCTTTGCTGGGCACCTCCTCTGCTTCACAGCCTAATGAGCCTTCCCATCTCAAGCATTCGTCCTCCCAAACCACACCAATCCAAAGTGCCAGACCTCAGGAGGCCTGTTCTCCCAAATGCTCACTACTGCTGCATCTCTTGCAGTTACTGATAAACCAGAGAGCAGATGATTAACCTGCCAATATTAATGTTTGTGAGTTGTTTTAATCCTGTCCCAAGGCCTTTCTTTCATACTTCTGCAAATTATTTTGACAACTCACCCTACCTATCTTGCCTTCAGGAAAGAAGAAGATTTTAACTATTTTATTTCTATTGCTGTTTCACATCTAAAGATTGGAGTGTATCATGTCACAGTAACCAAACAAACTGGATTTTATGAAATTAAACTTTGCCTTCATTGTCATCATTTTGTCATCATGTTCACAATGCTGTAAAAGAAGGAGCAATAAAATAAAATAAAATTTGCTTTCTCTGATTTATTTCCAGGAAAACGTCATGTTTTTCTGCTTTTTTACCTTTAATGAGATCCTCAGCAGCTCAATGTCTTTCTCTTCCTTCCAGAGACAAAGGAAAACTATGTTATGAAAATAACTGAAGAAATTGCCATGTTAGATTTTAGGAAGAGATATCATTCCTTTACAGAAATGCTGCTCTTGAGGAAGTACCACCTACACCAGCTGGTCAGCAGAAAGACCATAAAAAGCATAAAAGACTGCAAAACAAAGGTAAACTATTGTTTTCTATTATGGGAAAAAATACCAGTATTTTTTCACAGACCCAAGTGGAATCTTCACGAATGAGAGTCACACTCATATCACCTTGAAAATGTGAGAGCAGTCAACAATCAACAAGTCATAAACTCTTAGATTTCACTTAGAATGTGTTTTGTACCTAAACATCTTCAGTTCAAGTCCCCATGATTTTGTTACCCTGAATTTCATTTTGAGTTTTGGATTATAACAAACCCAAATCTAAAAGAAACCACTGAGTTTCTCTCAGTGTGGAATTAAACTGCAGATGGCTTCAGTCACCCACAATGAGGAGTCTAAGCCAGGCTCAAGGTGGCTTAGAACCAAGTCTGGTTTTCAGCTCTTTAGACAAAACTGTTTGGCACACCTCATGAAGGTGGGGTTCATGTGTTTGTCCATTTCACAGCAAGCTTTTCTTACAGCTCTTTAAAAAAAAACATACAAGGTCTCCTTAACTGAATAATAATTCTTTCAGCATGAAACCGTGCACAACTTCCAGTGTAGCAGCTTTTTCAAGAATATAGGTGACATTTTCAACAGAAATTATCAATTTAATTGGCTTAACAAAAATGTAAGAAGTAAGTTCCTAGAATGAAATTCTCCTAAAATTGCTATTAAGGTGAAATAGTACCATGGCTCGGAATGACCAGGAATCCCTCAGAGTGTAATAGAAATTTTGCTGTGAGCTGGTGGGAGTTGCAGCTATTTGAGGTCCTCAGTAATTATTTTCAAGGGGTGAATCCTTATGACATAGCCTCCCTACACCTCACTACAATTTGAGAAAAAATACATAATGAAAAGGAAACATTAACATTTTGAAACAATAGCCAAGAGATATGAAAGTGGTTACAATGTCAGTGTTCAAGAGAAAATACAAAAAATGCCAAATCATTCTAAACACCATTGCCAGCCAGGATAAACAGCATTTCCTATGCAGTTACACAGACAATAGCTGGAACTACACAAGTAACCAGGGTTTTACCATTAACATGCATTTTTTTCTCATTTATTTAGACTTACAGGATTTGCAGTGAGCCTCTCTGTAAATAATTGCAGTCTGTGTTTTATAAACTGAAAGTACAAGTCCTGAGGGTGAGCTTGAGCATTTACTGAGGGCCTCAGTATAACCCATTGTCCCATTTGCCCCCACCAGGGCAGTCCCCTGGCATGAAGAGAATGAGCAAACACTTTGAAGGCAAGAAGAGCACAGGGATTCAAGCACACATGAAAGCCCCAGGCAAACCAACCTCTTTTTCCAAGTGCTGGCTCCAGTGGAAGTTATGTAGAGCTACAGTTTGAGCCTCACGAGAAAGGAGCCTCTGGGAATCAAAGGTGATTTTTCAATGCCTGCAACACTGATTTTGGAGCCATCCTGTGTCAAAGCTGAAGCCTGAGGGAGTAAGATCCTGGTGGTCCTATCCCAATCCATTAAGGCATATTTAACTTCTCTGACAGCTTTCATGAGTTTTAGCCTCTTACTGCTTTTACACCACGCCTGGTTGACAAACATCCCCTCAAATACCAGACAACAAATACCCTTCTTCAGCACAGTCTAACTGATTCATAAGGCCAGAACAGCAAAATTAGGCTCTGAAATATGCCTACTTTTCTTCTAATTATGATATTTACTTTATCAAAGAATCTGAAACAGAACACCACATACTTTATTAATTAATAACTAACAGTAGCTAAACCTTGTACCAGCTGCTTTTTGCTTTCTGCAGATTATAGCAGATATACACACCAGTCTATATCATAGAAGGAAAGCATTTTACTGTTCCTGGAAAACTATTTGGATGGTTTTGCCTGGGCTCTTCTCATTTCCCTTCCCAAAGCCCTCACTGGTCCCCAGATGCAAATTTTCTCTGCTTTGAAACTTTCCCCTGGAGACAGGACTAGATGTAATTATTTCCTGAAATATTTAATCTGGCAGTGTTAACTTTGGCCAGTCGAAGTAAATATAAGTCAGTGAAGATGAAAGAGTAAAAATTTAACTCTGATCCCTGAAGCCAAATGCCCACTGCTGTAGCAGCAGGCAGAAGACACAGAGACACAAGCCTGTGATGACAAAGACACATCACACGCTGGACAACCAGCCCTCAGCCAGAGATGACCGGTTTCCTATCCAACCTGGTGAGTACTTGCTGGGGTATTTACATCTGTGACATTTTTGTGTGCTACTGGGGCTTCAAAGAAAACAAAATCGCTGTCTTCCTGTTCATTACAAGCATCTTGGAAGTGCTTCTGCCCGCTATTTTGAGGTGCTACAGCACTTCATATGCTCTGCCATCCATCTTTACCATATTTTTATCAATTTGTTAATGTGTCTTAAATATTTTCGTGGACTGGAAAATATTTGCTCATCTAGAAACATAATTTGCTTTGCTCACCTGGTTAAAAAAAAAAAAGTGCTTTGTTAAATATATCTAATTATTTAGTGCAAGACNGATGCTAGCAGCCGTGGTGCCTTGACAAGGGTGTTTGTGGAAGCTGCACTTCCTTGAGTTGGATGTAGGGAAATCAATCACAGGAGGATGTACATCTCACAGCAGGGCAAGCAGAGGGAATATTCCTACCTGAAAATCCCCTGTAAAAAGGAGATGTTGCTGGAGAACAAAAGATAGATTTTGAGAACAGCCTGATGTGCCTACAACCTTAAGAAGATTTTGTTCTACTTCTGCAGGTACAGTACCAGGGGCTCTTCCGAATGATCACTGTCCTGGGGATCGGTGGCACGTTCCAAATCGGCTTTCAAATTTCTACCATCACCTACATGTCTCAGGTAGGCAAGATGCACATGGCACACGGGTTAATGAGAGCACTGCGTCTCCACTGCTGCCTGAGGCTGCTCCTCTGGCATTCAGAAGGGGTTTAATCACAGCATTTCCCTCTCATTTCCCATTTGCTATGCTATGCTATCACGAAGAGCAGAGCACGTCAAAGTGCTGCAAACAGAAGAAAAGGGAACTGCAAGTTGTTGTTAATGTTAACTGTTCCTCAGAAGACACACTAGGAAACATAGTAGGTGTTACTAGGTGAACATAGACTAACTAGGGTGGCATCTGTCTCCCCTAAAATCTTATAGTACAGATGCCTTCTTCAGTGGTTTCAGTTGATATTTTTATGGTTATCCATCCTCACAGAAAAATAGAACAATGAGCCATGCTCTAGGAAAATGTCTGTTCCTCTCCACTGATCACAGGTAAAACTTCCATTAAGGGCACTGAAGTCTAGAGGGAAGACATCATTATTTTGTGGACATCACCTTAGTGGAAAAGTATTATTTTCTGGCTTCAGAGCACTAAGTTCTGAGTGGAAAAGTATTTAGGAATTGCACTGAACAGGCTCTATGTAATGTGGCATTCTTGGCAGGTATGAGAGAAAACCCATAACTTATTTGCAGAACTTTGTAGTTGTGTTCACACTATTCTTTAGTACCAGTCCATGCCTCACTTCCTCAGCTTCCAAGGATAAAAACCCAAAGACTGATCTTTTAACAGCAGAATGAGCACAGCACACTATTTTGTCTGCTAGCTAATGCATACTTTAAAAGCCTATGTGAAATAGTAACTTCAGCTGAAGCAACAAAATTATTTCGTAAATATAATAAAATACCTGCACTGCTGTCACAGGTATTATTAATGAACTTTTTTTCTGTCTCAGCATGTAAAGGCTTTCATTAATGAAACCTGGCTGGAGCGCTATGGCTATCCCATCCAACAGGACAACCTCCTGTTCCTGTGGTCCATCACTGTGTCCATCTTTGGTATAGGAGGCCTCTTGGGCTCTTCAGGAAGCAGATACCTCACTGTCAAATTCGGCAAGTATGTATGTTTTGAGACAATTTGTCAATTGAATCTTAGCTTAAGGCAATGATAGTCGAGGTTTTAAATGAGACAGACTTTTAGGCTAGTCACAGCTGTAGCACAGCCAGCTTAGCTGTGGTGTCAGCTGATTTTCCTGCTTCCTGCCCATGTCCTGTGGCAGGGACTGTGCTGTCAGCCTGCCACACCAGGCACGGCTCCTCACACTGGGTTAATCTTGGCAATGAGGAAAGGCAGCACCTGGCTGAAGTCAGGACGGGTTCTTGAAAGTGCTGCTCAAAATACAGAAGCATTGAGATCCTCCTTGGTGCTGCAGTAATGTGTTTCACAGTGCAGAAAAGCTTTCTGAGTTTCCTCTGCTACACAACCCAGAAGTGTTCCCAAATTCCCAGGTGCAGCCACGTGCCAAGGCACACCATGAGTCCAAAGTACCCAGTGCTTATTGTGTCCTGGACCACATCTGTGTAATTTCAAAAAACTATCAAGACAACTTCAGCCAAGGCTTCCTGCATGGCATTAAGTGCCATTTCCCTTCTGAGTCACAAACAATCTTTTCATTTTCTTGCACTTACAGAAAGAAATGCCTCTTGTGCAACAACGTGCTCATGATAGTGGCAGCGTCCATCATGGGCTGCAGTAAAATATCCCAGTCCTTTGAGATGATCCTAATTGGACGCTTCATGTGTGGAGTAAGTGCAGGTGAGTGACTTCTCCCAGAGGTCAGCAGAATCTCACAAAATTTTACATCTTTATTCAAAGTAAATAATAAGCCTCCACTAAGAAAACAAATGTTGAAGTCAGCGACCTTTTGTAAGATGATTTTCTATAACGCTCTGCAATAAAGAGCATAATTATTATTCATTTCATTGATAACAAATGAAATTCAGCTTTGCCAAGTGTATGAATATTCAGAGAAGTCAGAAATGTTTAGATACCACATGAAACAAGGGATTCTCTGAAGGAGAAATATGTATAATATTTTCTTTAAATTAGCCAGCAGTACTGAAAATTATGCAGTTTAAAGCTAATATTTTCATAAGAGGGAGTACTCCAAGTAGTAAGTCCTTGGGGTTAGTACAAAGATCTGGGCTTAATAAAGCAAAATCACCCCTGGCAAGTAGACTACAGGCAGTAAAAACACCCTGTGCTGCTATCAGTATTTTTTGGTCTTTTTTCCCACACGAAACTTGCCTTTCTATTATTTGCATATTCACAGGGATGCCTCTTCTAACTTATTAAAGAGTTAACTTAGAAGTTAATGCCTATTTTTCTAATAACCAGATTTTGTACATTGCTTCTCTGACATACAGATGTGTTGAAGAGCTATGGTTGTAATTTGAGAACAGCTTACCCACAAGGGCCTTGCTCTGGTCTAGAATCTGCGTCGTGCTTCATTCAAAAACCTGATTTTTGTTAAAGAGGCTGCAATCAAAAGAGATTGCTTTGGCATCACATACAGCCGAGAGAAGAACATGTTGCATTTGGAACAGATAAAAGGGGCTGTGACCACCATATCAGGAAAAATCTTCTGTTCCCAGACTAGTATTTAGCATGTCTGAGTTAACAAATATAACTGGAAACATCAACTCTGCCTGAAATCATAAAAATTATTGCTGGATAGCAGAAAAGAAGTATTCATGTCTCTACCTAAATCACATACAGATCAACATTGACTATAGCACTATATGGGATAATTTGCCATGAGTCTACCATACAGCTCTTCTTTAGCATTATGTCAGAAAATAGCAGGTTTAGATTGTGTGGGTTATCTACAAGTATATTAAATACTGCTAAAAAGTGTTTAATTATTCAGCACTTGCATACCCTGTGTCCCTTAAAACATGCTAAGGCTCACAGGAGATCTCATGATGAGGCTCACCTACACTTTCAGTGGAAAACTTCACATTGCTTAAGATCAGGAAACTGCACTCTGCGAAGAAGACCAATACTTCTGTAGAAATAGTTTAAAAATCGAGTACTGAAAGTCTCGTTTACGCATTGAGTATGTGCCAGAGACAGCTGTATTCTGTAATAATTAATTATTTACTTCCAGTTTTATTTCCAGTGGTTATGTCTTCTTTTTTCTCTCCCATAATTCCCTCTTCACCTCCAGGTCTTTGTGTTCCTCTACATCACCAATATGTTGGAGAAATTTCCCCTAGGAAGCTACGTGGATTTGCAAACTCTACTTCCTCTTTCTTTTGGTCGTTGGGAAAAGCCATAGGGCAAATTTCAGGACAAAGGTATAATGCAATTGATTAGCCACACAATTCATTTCTGGATCCCTTCCACCTTTTGCTTCTTCCTCTGCTTTTCCATCCATCCCTTTCCCTCCTCAAAGCCTATGCAATGAACTTCTACCCCAACAGCCATTTTCTCCCTGCCAGGGAGCTGCTGGGCAGCCAGTCGCTGTGGCCCATGCTGATGGCCTCCTGTGGACTCCCAGCTCTGGTCCAGCTGGTCACGCTTCCCTTCTTCCCAGAGTCCCCACCGTATCTCCTCATGCATAAAGGAGACCAGGAAGGCTGCAAAAAAGGTAACTGAGGGCCTCAGGTTCCTGTTCCTCACTCGATTTAGAATCATTTTGTGATGTTTGCTTTCCCCATATGGAAAGAAATAAATGGGACAAAGTTTCTCCCTGCTCATTTCCCACATGGCTCTGTAAATACCTACTGAGTCCATTATTGTTGTAGTCCCCACATAGAACACAAAACTACTTCCCTCTACAGCTCTGTATTACAAAACCTTTCGCATTTGTCTGACACCACCTGCACTGTCAGTCTGATGATTAATGCTAAATGAAAAATGAAAAATAGCTGTTTGCACTGCAGGGCTCCACTGGGCACCCCTTAGCTCTGGTTATTGTTTGTGTACCCTGTTCACACCCTGAGAGAAGGAGGAAGGCAGAAAAGTGGCCCCATGGGCAGGGAGGGAGCCTTGCACAAGGGCACCCCATTAGGCCCCTCTGTCACAGCAGGTCCCACCGTGCAGGTGGGGATCCGGGCTCTGGAGCACCCTGTAAGGCATCTCTGCCTCTCAGCACAGCCCCAGCCCATGCACACTGGGCTGCCAGACACTTGTATCACCTGCTCAGAAAACTTCTTAGGGGATAAACAGAGACGAATTAACATGGCAGGTCTCGCTCTCCTTCTTCACAGCCATAAGGCAGCTTTGGGGTGAAGGCCAACACCAAGCAGAGATTGATGACATCATGAAAGAGAAGGCAACAATGAAAAACACCAAGATCTTGAGTGTCCTGGAACTAGTGAAAGAACCAGCTTTCCGTTGGCAGCTGTACATGATAGTTATTCTGACCGCCACAATTCAGCTATGTGGCATCAATGCAGTTGAGTGTATTTCCCCCTTAAAGTCCCAAGATATCACAGCTCGCAGGAGTTTCCTCCATTTTTTTCAGGCTTCTCAGACCAAATCTTGCTGTCTGCCAGCCCTTCTACAGCACAGCAGCAGCCCCAAAGCTTGGCTGGGCTCTCTGTGTGACTCCCTCTGCCCAGATCTTGGTCCCTGCTGGGGTTACCTGCCTCTGTAGTTAGGCTCATTGAACAGCCACCTTTGGGAGCCATTGCAGAGCTCCAGAGCTCACTCTTAAAAATGAGCTCACTCCCTTACTGGCAAAATCTGTAGTTTTATGTGACTGCTCACTGCAACTGCTGTATTTGTCCCCTGGCTCTTAGCACCCTGAGAAGTTGGGATGGCAATCTGCTCACTCTGCCCTTAAAGCTAAAAACAAGCATGCTCCCCATTCTGCAGCTCTGCTCTCCTCACGGCAGTGCTTTTCTGGGATCCTCCTCAAGTCACAGCTTTGCAGGTGCCTGCATGACCCTCCTGCCTCTAACACCACAATGCAGCAGTGTCTGTAAAAGAAATACACAGCTGAATCTAACACAGCTTAAACTGGAATCTTTATCACCTCAGCATATCTCCAAACACCAGCAGACATATTTAAAAAGATAGGTTTAGGTTTACCCCCTCATGACTCCATAACCCACGCTGTTCTTTCTTGGGAATATCCTACAGTGATGTTTTTGGATGGGCTCTGAAAACAAGATATACCTGTCTGTCTCTGAAAGCACCTAAACCAGGAGTCTGTAAACTCAATTGCATTATAGTAGCTGGAGGTCCAATTATCTCAGCATTTTATCTTTTATCTAATTAAATAACTAATTAATTATATAACTTTTATAATATTTTTGTCTTATAAAATATTTTTTGGATGATAAGTGAATACTACCAAAAAGAGTGCAGAATTCCAGCTCACTCCAAAGCTGAGCTGCATGCTCCCTGATTAGCAGCTCATACCTAGGGCAGTCACAAGTCACACAAGTTTGGGTAAGAAATCAATTATTTTCTTCTCTTATTGTTTGATGGTTTTTTTTTCCAGATTTATCTTTATACTTTTGAAGTCCTCCAGGCAGCTGGCTTTGATGAAAAAATGGCCTCCTATATGACCCTCTCTATTGGACTCTCTGAACTCGTGGCTGCTGTAGTCTGTGTAAGTCACATTACCAGGGGAGAGGGGCACACTTTGCTCTCCAGCACTGACTCTGACGTGGTTTCTGTCCTCCAGAGCTCCATCATTGAGCGACTGGGCAGGAAAGCGCTCCTAAGAGGAGGCTACTGGATCATGGGTTCACTGCTAGCTGCTATCACTGTGACCCTGTCCCTACAGGTATGGAAATTCTGCTCACAGCAGATTGCTCTGTCTATTCTGTTTCTGATGTAAAACTCACTGGCAGGACCACACTACTGAGAAAGGAACGTGAGGCTTAGATCAAGCTTGTCTATGTGTAGGATTAAACTCTCTCTTAGCCAGCAGTCTCTTGTACTCCTGCCTTCCTTTCAACATGATCCCATGACCTTAGCAAGGAACACATTAAACGCTGGGAGACCGGTTCCTGACTTCATCAGACTGCAAACACCAAACACGGCCAGCACAGACCACAAGACAGTCCTAGGAAAATGGCCCTTTCTACTCATGCTGTTTTTAGCAAGTGACAGCAAAACCCCAGACCTTTTGCATCAGTTAATTTGAAATTGAACTTTGCTGCAGATAATTGTGGGAAGACGCTCTCTGTTCAGGCTGGAGACCAGTTCACTTCTCGAGCAGTGATCCCTCTGTGTGATTGCTGTAGCTTTTCCAGAAGTAAATCCCCTGCGTTACCAGGACTCATCCGGAGCTACTCCATAGATACACTGCAAAACTGACCTGGAAGCAAGGTGGCAGCAGACTTCTGGTTTTGTTTCATTCATGAAAATTCTCAAACGGGAGAGAGAAACTTTTTCTTTCCTAAAGCATCGAATCTCATGTCTCCTTGACTAAGATCTAGAAAAACTGTTTTTCAGTACTGGTTATTAAATCTATAACTTAACAGAAGTTAAGAAAGATGTGGTTTGTCCTTCTCATATCTCTAAGGATCAGAGGAAGCACTATGAGGTCAAAAAGGAAGGACAGGGTGTAAAAGTACTCTTCAGACTTGAAGCCCCCCTAAATTTGCAGCCGCTCTGCAGCGGCAGACCTGTCTGCTGCCCGAACCGGGACCTCAGCTGCTCCACCCACAGAGCAAAGCTCTCAGCTCCCACACACTGAATATTTCTTTCTTGAGGTGACACTGTTGGGAGAGCAGGAGCATTCCTCACCTAGGGCTGTTAACAGTCTTTAACCAGAGGTTTGTTATGGTTTTTTTTCCCCCAGGACTGGTACTTCTGGATGCCCTACTGCAGCCTCGCTCTCATTATCCTGTTTTCAATTGTCTTTGCTGTTGGGCCAGGTAAGTTCTCAATCAAAGGAAATAAAGGAATTAAGTCATGTGAGCTTATTAATAGTGTTAGGAAAGTGCTGCCTTATACTGCAGAATATTTAGCATAAGTAAATTCATTTAACATAATCCTGCAGTCATTTAAACATTGTGGGTCCAATTATTCATTGGACATAAAATTCAATAGCATCAGGTTTGAGTTTTGTTAACAAGAGGGAAGGAACACACTGGAAAAATACAGCAAGAATAGAGCAAAAGCAGACGGGTAAAAGATTTTTTTTTAAAATGCTAGGGGAAAAAAATAGACAAAAATAAAAGCAAGAGTTCTTTTAAATTTAGTGTTGTATAATGTTACATCTTATCCCACATAGACAACAGTGCAGAAAACCTACTTTGGAGTAATTTTTTTCCTAGCATTTGTTGCTTGCTACTCATTAATTTTTATTTTATGAAGGCTAAAAATTTTTAAAATATTTGCCTTCCCATATGGCAGGGTTGAATTATTTTCCTAACTCAAAACAGTCAAAATCCTGTAACTTCAAAACATAACTAAAATTCCCAGGAAGTAAATCTGGGAAGATCACTCACTGGTTATTTAGCAGAATCACTCTGGAAATTTATTTTAGCAGTAATAATTGTCATTCCATCCTGACACATCTTCTTTTATGAGAGGATGTCAGGCTTTCTCAAGTGTCAACTACTTAATTCTTGGATGTCCCCAAAAATTTATTTGAGTATTTTACCACTTTAATAAACTGATGTCTAGCAGTTTATTAGATGCCACAGACATTTTCTTTTGTAAAAAAGAGCAATGTACTCAATGCCCCTGCACAATTCTGGTACTCATGCCAGTCCATTATGGTAGCATCTATTAGCTGAATATGTAACACTAACACTCAATCCAAACGTTGAAGCCAAACACATCAAACAAGAAACAATTCTTGTTCTTCTTTCCTTTTAGGTGGTGCTACGGTTTCCACCAGGGTTGAAATTTTCAAGCTGTCCTGCAGACCTCCTGCCTTTGTGATCAGCGCCGTCCTGAACTGGCTGGGAGTGTTTGTGATCGGCACCACCTTCCCGTTCATCGTGGTGAGTGCTCAGCCCCAGCCTCGGCAGCAGAGGCGGCAGCGCTGCCTCAGGCTGGAGCGCTCTTGGCACCTGCTCTGCCACCCCTGCCCTGCAGCCAAAGGGCCCTGATTTGCCCAAGATACTCATTCAGAATGAAATATTTGTCAGAGGTCAAAATGGAAAGAATTCCTTATCCAATTCAACACACTTTGGGTGATGCCTTGAGAGGCTGCCTGGAAGGGAGGCTAGACAGAGTTAAAAGAACAGAGTAGGTGTTTATTAAAGGCTTCCAAAGGATTCACCGTGGGCAGTGCAAAGCCTCGCAGAGGCTGCACCCAGGATGGGCAGCGGTCAGGAGTTTCTCAGGCAGATACAAGTTTGGTCTATCTGCCTGTCAGAGGTTAATTGTCCAATTAGAGCCTCAGGTAATGAAGTCACATTCCCCAGTTTGCTTCCCCACCCCCAATTCACTTTTGTTTATACTTTCCTGGCCTGAGGCTGTGTTGATGACCTTGGTTCTCAAGCCTGGAAGGATCGTTTAGTCTGGCCCAAATGCGAAGAGAGCTAATTAGCATTCTAAATAGAGTTCAGAGTTATACACTAACGCAGTACAGAATCTGAAAAATATAAAAGCTAAAGCTTAAGGCATCATGGGACCCAAATACAAAAAATGTGCCAAGAAAGTGAACTAAAGCAAAGATATGCTCGTCTTGCTCTCTTTCTCACTTTGTTCTTCCCTGCAGGAAAGACTCAAGCACTTCTGCTTCCTCATCTTTATGGTCGTACTTTTCACTTCAGGGATAATTATCCACCTGTTCCTTCCAGAAACAAAAGGGAAATCAATCATGGAAATCACAGAAGAATTCAATAAACTAAACTTTAAAAACAAGCGTATTCCAGCAACTCCAAATCATGTCACAGAGGATTATACCTTCTGCACCAGGCTTTGACCGGCCGTAAGGAAGAATCAAGTTTTTGCAAAAAAAGTAGGAAAAAAAGACATTTGCCATTTTCTGACTAACAGGTTGCTCCAAATGGACTGTCAGCTTTCCTATCTGTCACTTACAAGGTTCCCATTTTGCCAAACCAGCTTCTTTCTCAAGCACTCCACTCTGGGCAGCTCTGAAAAGGGATAAGGGCTGATATTAACAGGACAAACTTGTGTGAATCGTGAGCATTTTGGCTTAACATGCTGATGTGTAAATCTCTTCTTAACAGAGCAGCTAATACACACTGAAACTACACGTGTAGAATTTATAAACACTCTGCTGACCACAGAGAAAGGAAAAACCTGTGATCCTCTCTCTCTATGATTTCTGAGTATGTTTTTACAGCATTGAAATGGGAACAGTGAAGTTCTTGGCTTGCTATCTCTGGCTAGCGTTCAATGCATAACAGATTAAAGAAAAAATTTAGTGGAATAGGAGATAAATTCTTTGTTTCTCTAGATTCAACTGAATAACCAAACCTTGCCAGGTTCCCATGCACAGTGCCATGTTGTCCTTGTGTAGTGTCTAGTTTGACAGATTTCAACCGTCTCAGATTGCCTTTCAGCAGCAATAGAGCCAGAAGGACTGATGGATAGAATCCAGTCACCACAAACCCCAAGCACCCACAGTCATTTTAGATACTCTCTGCTCTCCTGCCCATTGCTGCTGTCATCTCAAGTCTGCAGCTCCTCCAGGAGCAGAATTCCCACAGATATCTCAAGGGCTGTGAATCTCACAGCAACTGAGCTGCTACCTGCCTCATGTGACTTTAAGCTACCTGGAACTTGTTTACCCCAGAAGAACCACCTCACACCGGAACTGATTGAGTCAGAAACGTTTTTTGAAATATACAGGCCCATGGGACTTTTATTTTCTGTAGAAGGTGTCTAATATTCTGCGTGTTTCCCTCTATTAATGAGAGGCTCACATGATTGTAGAAGGAAAGCAATACCATGAGGAAGAACATGAACAAAGCTAAGGCTTACTGTGAAGCACACTATACAATTTAAAGTCCAAACTCTAGACTTGCACAGTAAAATAAGTGGTTTTACCTTTGCTGTTGCTTTGACTGGCATATTTACTTCAACTCAAGTAAGGTTATTCAAAATAAGAATTCTATTGTTCATCTTAACTGCTGCTTATTTTTAATTGCAAATGGTAACCGTAATAAAAATGGCAGATTGCCTTGTAATAAAACTTCTGGCCTCCACAAGCATTTCTTTCCCCATATCATGATCTCCTCAGGGAGAGTTGACTAGAAAAAGCTGTTGGTATGAAACCTTCCATGATTGGGGTTTTTCATTATTCCTGTCTTTAGTACTGAGTGACACTTCAGACATCTCATCCAATATAACTACATAAATAGAACTATACATCTACGAAACATGAAGTGTCCTAAAGTCAGAAAACTCAATAATTTTGTAGTGTTTCATATACACATAACATGATTAAAAAGTCACCTGGAGACAGCTACCAACATGGATAAGAAATATCAACTTTTTCAAAACAGAATCCTCTCTTCTCTACCAGTCATCCTGGAAACACCATTCCATTGCAGCAATCCCTGAAATCTTTGGAAACAAGAGCAGAGTGGCACCGTGTAGCGTTGCTGACAGACTCTGCAGCGCTCACTTCTCTGATCTCAGTTATTCATTAGGTGCCATTTAGGAAAGCCTTCCCCACAGGACCCTCCCCTGGAAGCCAGCGATGCCCTGTGGAACATTGCTGTGACAGCCAAGCGGAACAGCCCTGAGGAGCACGGGTCAGCCTTGGCCTGTGCTCAGTGGAGCAAGAGCTGTGTCATGGGGACAGCGTGGTCAAGGGATGAAACAGCAAAAGGGATGGTTCCAGCAGACGTGGCAGGGCACAGGGACAAAGGGGACAGTAATTCAGGAACACTGCACACACATTATCTTGCAGAGACATCAGCTGATGCGTAAGATGTGTCTCAAATACTAATTGAGGCAGACATAAAAACTTTAATAATGTATCTGTGAACTTTTGTCAGCTGGACACAAAAAATACGGATTTGTGTTAAGGAAGGCTTGGCACAGCTTTGGATATGTGTGTCGCACATGACTGTAAAACTGCAAGATAAATGACTGAATGACCTGATGCTGTGAGATTTACTGTCCTGAGCACAAATCTGACTAAAGGATATCTGTAAGATAGCTACTAACTACTTATTATGAAAATGCACATCTAATAAAGGGGGCCTCAGAACAGTCTAAGCAGTAACAGCACACAAACAGCACGGTCACTAATCACCATAAATGCAAAAGACATTACACAAGAAGGGAGTTATGAGAGGAAGATTCAACCTACCCAAACTAGGAATCCTAAATTAAAGTCTGAGAGCAAAAAGTGTAAGTTCCAATATGTATAAATACACTGAGTAGAAGTGAGTAAAACATTAGAAAATATGTGCAACAGGCTGCATTTGAGGGGGAGGGCCCATGCTGAAATCTACATGTTATTGCCTGTTTGTGTGTCCCCCCAATATCATCTGAGCAAGGCAGATACCAGCAGCTAACATGGAATTTCATCCCTTTGTCAGATGCACATCATGTCGTTTCAACTTTGTATAACGTTACAGAAAAAGAAATTCATTCTTAGCATTGAAGGGACAGTCTCATTCATGCTCTAACAACAGCTTATCTGCTGGAAAACCTCAACTGAAAAAAAATCCATCCATGAACTCTCAGCACAAATCAACAGCAAAGTGAAGGTCATGATGAGGCTCAAGACTGGCAGGAGAAATGGCTGGGTGGTGCCATACACTACATTTCAAACATTAGCTAGAGAACCCAGGAATATGCTTTACCTATGAAATATTTTCTAGTAAATATGACTGCTTGCATCAAATAAGCCCTTTATGATTTCTTCATCCTCTCCTTCAACTGAAGTGTAAATGCCAAGTGATAACTAAGCCATTTACCAACTGAATACATCCAAGATCCTCTTAATTGTGAAATAACTGAAGTTAAAGCCTGAGAATTTTCTCTCGGAAGAAACAGACATCAATCCAGCTGTGGAGGTTACAAAACAGCTTTAAAACAACCTTATTTTTCACTGCAGACACAGAGATAAGTACACTGACTGGTGGAAATGCCAGACAAAACTGTGCATGATGAATCTTTCTCTCTACTAGCAAAGAAAAATCATCTACTAAATACTTGGCTGGTCAAGCCTGGTGTGCCACTGAAGAATTGTTAAGTTTGCACCCCATTTCAAAGTCATGGAGTAGTTCAGTTTCTTCCAGTAATGATTAAGTCACGATCTGCTCCAGTTGCCGTCACCTGGAGAGAGGACAGCTCTTTCCTATTACATGTCAAAGTCCTGGTTCACTGTGCAAGCCCCATCTAAGATTCCCAACAGAGAACTCTGTCTCTAAGTTTCTCACTTATACTGAAAACTGAGCAGGTTATGATGATGGGAATCCTGATTGAAATTGTTTTCTCGGTCCCCTGTCCCCCTAGCAGAAGACAGAGTTCACGAAATATACAGGTTCTGCAAGGGACACCATCCTGTTTACTTGGGCTAGACATAACCATTGGTTGAAATATTTAATCCAACAATCCTAAACTTTGTACGACAGCTGGAATATGTGTAATTAACTCAAAAACCCCTGAAGTAAAATTTAACTTCAGTAACATGGGACTGGCTCACTGACACTGCAGCTGGACGCTGTGAGCATTTGGCTCCTTTGGCAGGTCCCAGCAGGGCGCAGCAGCAGCGGCTCGGGAGTAGGAGATGGCTGCGTTCTTCTCCAACCTGGTGAGTACCTGCTCGCATCTCCTCAGGCCTCTGACTTACAAAAGACAAAGACAGCATCATACTAGAGGTTCAGGTTCTTTAAAGATTTTAAATTCCTTTGTTACAGAGACCATCTTTCCTTTCTGTGTTTAAACATCACAAAGAGCAATTGGGCTCGGGGCCATGAAGGTCCTGTTGCATTGTCTTTTCTATGCAACAAGATAAAATGAAGTATGAAATGAAATGAAATGAAATGAAATGAAATGAAATGAAATGAAATTAAATTAAATTAAATTAAAATCTAACAGCAGCTCTGGCTCTTCCACCACTGACTATGATACTTTACTTTGTCTTCTAAATTACTGAAAACAATACTAAATATTAAGCACTCTGATTACTTCCCAAAATAATGAATATAGTAATGGTACAGCAAAGGGCTAAGAAATCATGATATAAGTGTTTAAATAAATTACTTTCTTCGCTTCATCAAAAGATAATTAATATAACCCATCAAGAGTTTCCATAATCCTAAAAAGGGAAAAAGTGCTACGTGTCATCATACATTATGGTTTGGTGTACATTGGTTGCTGTCTATTGCAGACAGGGAAAATGATTCCCTCTTCCCCACGTCCAGGACTGACATGTTTATCCAGTCAACCTGTCAGATGTTGCAGGCATACAGTGAGAGCTGAGCTATCAGGAACACCTTTGCAAACTCCTTTTCCTTCTTGCAAGCAGAGTGATGGATCATCACCCTTACACCCATGTTGTTGGCTCTTGCACTGTGGCTGATGGTCACGCTTTGGCAGCAGACAGAGGGATTTTGAAAAACGCTTAAATTCAAAAGGATCTGAAGTGGTCAAAGAGGAAGGACCCGTGAGGCTACGAAGTCTCTGGCCTTGCACAGAACTAGAGTGAGGACCTAGTGAGAAGCTGATGGAGCATTTTATTTTTGCTTTGCAGGTTCAGTTCCGGGGACTACTTCAAATGATCTTAGTGCTGGGAATTGGTGGTAGTTTCCCATATGGATTCCATATTTCTGTCATCAACTATCCTTCTGTGGTGAGTAGCCATCTCTCTGAGGCTGAAAACACAAAGGTGAGAGCCTGAGCCCTCTGTTCTCCCATAAATCCCAAATTTACTGAGCATTCAGCTGGCATGTCTAGGCCTTTTCTTTGACTAGCAGTAACATCACATGTGTAGAGAACTTTTCCTCTTTTAAAGACCTGGATTTCTGCAGCATTTTCTGTTTTAAATAAGCTCTTGCCATGTAGTGTTCAAGCCTCCAAAGGAGGGCACAAAATGAGCTCTCTTGCCTGGAAGCTTCCTGCCTGATACAGACTTGAAGAATTTGCAGTGTTATCTCAATGAACTTGTTTTACTAAAAAAGTCTTAAAATAATTCTGATATGAGAACCACAGGCTTGATCTGAAGTACAACAGGCAAATGTGAAGGGATCTTGTCCCCATTATCCAGGCAAATCTTGTTTTGTTTTTCAGCACATCAGGAAGTTTATTAATGAAACCTGGATAGATCGACATGGCTCTCCCCTCCATCCTGAGACCATCATGCTGCTGTGGTCCTTCATTGTGTCTGTTTATGGGATAGGAGGATTCCTGGGAAGCCTCTGCTGTGGCTACCTGACTACAAAATACAGGAAGTAAGTGCTTCTTGTAAAAGCTCAGCAGTCAGA
Organism: Tichodroma muraria; assembly: GCA_013390105.1. Taxonomy (NCBI): domain Eukaryota; kingdom Metazoa; phylum Chordata; class Aves; order Passeriformes; family Sittidae; genus Tichodroma; species Tichodroma muraria. The sequence goes on from WAAG01021444.1 coordinate 183,860, forward strand.
AAGAACAGGGAAATACCAAGGTGGACAAATAAATCCCTTTTTTTTTGGTTGAAGCAGCCTTGTTGAAGACAATTGATTTGGTTTCCTGGCACATCCACTTTTTCCAAGCAGCCTTCTTGGCTATTTATCTGCCCTCCCCAGGGACCCATGCTCTGTAAGGGCTGCAGTCATCATCACATCCCAGATCAGTGCCTCTGGGAGTAGTGACATAGGATCACATTCTCTTCAAGGTCCCCTATCACTCTCATAAGATCTCCCAAGCTTTACAAACTCCAATAAAGGAGCCGTGTGTCTTGTGTTGTAACACATTATATGCAGTTACTCAAACACCTGGAAAATATCCTTATGTGACAAAGAAGAGTCAGATTTCCATTTAAATACACTCATTTTGGGGTGGTGACATTACATTAAATATTCAGATCCGCTCTAGTGAAAATATGGAGAGAAGAGGAAAAAAAATTGCTTGTAATTTTACTGTAAAGATATAATCAGCACCAAAACGAATGGCCAAGAGACATCTCTGTTCTTGACAATCCATTTTACTGAAAGTCAGTTCCAAACTATCTTTGCCACTGGACGAAGGAAGGATTCCTCACCAGTCTGGTCTGTTCTCGGTGCCTTGTGTGTAACACCACTAATTTCATTTGCAGAGAAATTGGCAAACATATCTTCTTGGTGTGACCCACTTAAAGATCTGCTCCACAACACACTGATCCAGGGGCCCCTCATTTGGGTCTCAACAAACCATCTTAGCCTGCCTGCAATTGTGTTCTTTCCTAACAGGTAAGTGCCCCCAAGAAATTTCTTGTGGGACACTGCCTCATCCCACGCGCTGAGAGTCTCCCAAGACTGGAAACAAGATCGTGCACCTCTCCCATGGGTTATTTAACATGTGGTAGCCTAATTGCTGAATCACAGCCTAATCACAGAGTCTCTGTGATCCCTAACGTGTGCAAAGGGGCTCTTGTCTCACAAGTGTCACAGCAAAACATCTGAGTGCAAAAGACTTCGAGCCTGAGACACCAGGGTGGTGAACACACCAGCCCTCAGAGTGACTTTTGGAATGAACTATGCCTCTAAAAAACTCTGCCTGTCATCCCAGAGCACCCATTTAGCCAAGAGTGTCTTTAGTATGAGCCTTTCTAAAATGGGACCTGTGGACTCAGACTATTTCTGGGGAGCAACCTGACATTTTATGAGGATTTATAGCCATTTAAAAATCTTGGTGACAAACTGGGCCAGTCCTTCAATCTTTTTCCCTAATTGTACTGTGGAAATGCTGACAAAGGGTTCCAACTGTTTAAATTCTAACCTAAAAAAATTTATTAATTTGAATCTAAAAAATTCTAAAATTTTAAAGAACCATTTTGACCATCTTAAGCCAAAATTATTTCAGCCATTCCTCAAAACGGTAGGAATGGCTGTACCATGCTTCCTGTCACAGCAAGAGTATACAAGAGGTTCTCATTTCACACTAAATTCTCAAGTTGTTTTTCTTTTTTTTTTTTTTTCAGGAAAAAGTGCCAAATGTTCACCAACCTGATCATGTTGGTAGCTGCACTTTTCATGGCCCTCAGTAGAACAGCCAAATCCTTCGAGATGATTCTAGTTGGGCGCTTTCTCTATGGCATTGGCTCAGGTATGTCACCGTGGCCTGCAAGGCCTGCAGGCCCCGACTTGCTGTCCTGGGGTTGTCTCTACAGCCATCCTTGAAGAATGTTTTTTTAAAGCAAATACACCAGGCACTCAGTAAAAGTGAAAGATATCATCTCTTCTGCAGAAATTGTAATCCAAATACCAGAGTGAGTGGAAGCAGTATAAGAGAGGATGGTCAAAAAGTTAAGCTTTTATAAATATTTTAACTTTTATTTATCCTCTTGTATGTTCAAGGTTTTTCTCTCAATATACATCCTCAGTATGTAGGAGAGATTTCACCCAAGAAGTTGCGTGGGTTTACCAACTCCACTGTTGCTGTTTTTCTGACCCTGGGAAAACTCACAGGACAGGTTGTTGGACTACGGTAAATTCTCCAATTTTTCTATCAGGTTACACTAAAAGTAGAAATGTTTCTATAATTTTACCCTCTCACTTAGTCAGTGACTAAGAACATTCTCCTCCTACCCAAAACACGCCTTAGCTTATGCCAGAAGAAAAATATTGATTGCATTTGAGGGAAATAAAGTTTTAAATATAGAAGGCAGAAAATTATTTATTCATAATCTGATTTCTTATTTCCCCACTCTTTCTACTAGGAGACTTTATTTTCAAAATTCATTGTACTTATATGAAAGGTCTTAGCAAGATGTTTTGCTCTTGTGGCCAAGCACTGATCAAATGAGTCTCATCAGCTCTCTACACATTATACTGGGTTCCAATATTCAGAAAGATTTTCAAAATATCAGATAATTCCTTTAAAATAAATTGTCAGAAATAAAAATAGCCAAATTTGCGAAATTTGCAGAATTAAAATTCAGGGGTTAACTCTGGTGAACCCTTGAATGGAATCTGACCAATCTTTATCACTCAGAAAAACTTTCTGAACATTCATTCCATTATTTCAGCATTATTTTGTTTCACATACACTTTCCAGGGAGATTTTAGGAAGCGAAGCTTTGTGGCCATGGTTGTTAGCATCTAGTGGACTTTCAGCATTGGTTCAACTGGTTACCCTCCCATTTTTCCCTGATTCACCATCCTACCTCCTGATACAGAAGGGTAATGAGGAAGCCTGCAGGAAAGGTAGAGTGTCTGCTTTCCTCACTTACTTCCCTTCATCTGCTCTGTCGCAGTGAGAGCCTCTGCAGAAGATGAGGCAGGGCAGAGCTGTGCTGCACCATGCAGCGCCACGGAGCACAGGCAGCTTCACATACAACAGCTGAGGTGCCCATGGCAATGGCTGCTTTAACCTGGGCCTCGCTCAGCCTCGCTCAGTCCACGAAGACAAGGAGCACACATGTATATCAGCGTGTCTGACATTTCCCACCTTCGTGGGCGCGGCTTTACTTCTTTAAAGGAAATGGTTCAGGCAGCTGTCCTTTTTTTGTATTATTAAATTTAAAAGTACTCAAATGTTTACTTTGTTTACAGTTAAGTAAACTCCACATTTGAAAGCTGTGCTATACTGACAACCAGACAGACAAAATCCTTCAAATTGCCCACTGCCCCTGCAGCAACCAGATGGCAGAAGCAGCACCAGCACCTACTCCAATGAACAGGCAGCCTAAAGGGTTTAATGCAACCACTCCTGATGGAGCTATCCTGGTAGGATAATCCACTTCCCTCTTTCTCCCCTACAGCCATCAGGAAGCTCTGGGGGGAAGGAGACCACCAAGCAGAAATTGATGACATTACGAAGGAGAAGGGTGCAATGGCGAGCACGAAAACCTTTCGTGTCCTTGAAGTAATAAAAGAGCGATCTTTGCGCTGGCAGCTTTACATTTTGATGACTGTCATGACCACGTTGCAGCTCTGTGGAATCAATGCAGTTGAGTGCTCTCTTTATCCCCGGGACGAGCGACAACACTAGGCAGCATTATAAACCTCTCAAAGTCAATGTTATTAAACCAGCTTAGAATTGTATCTCAAATACAACAGTTTTTTTCACAGGTTAATTTCCTCTTTGCTTTTTTTCAGATATACTTCTATTCTTTTGAAGTATTCCACACAGCTAAGTTTGAAGAATACCTTATCCCATACGTGTCCCTGGGAGTTGGGTTGTGTGAGTGTTTATCCTCTATACTGTGTGTAAGTCTTTTCATATCTGAGTTCAAAGCAAAAATTTAATGTGGTCAACAACTGTGCTTCTTTCTTATAACTGGGCTCAGGGAAATTTTGCGTAACCTAAGCCACATCTTCCTGCTTCTGCAAAACCACAGGCAGGATACAAAGTTCTTTTCCCAAGTTATTTGCATGAGTATGTGTCTTTAGACTCACTTCTTTTCTGCAAAATAATATTTTTCTGATGCTCTGGATTACATGTGTACGTATGTGTGGACAATTTGACATGTGCCAACATACAAGAGAGGGAACTGTCTAATAACAGTTTAAGACTGACTAATAAACACAGCTTAATTAATAATGAAGAAGTTTTGAAGAAACTAATCAAATTCATTAGGGACTAAGAGACTGTCAAATGACACCGATTTATGGCTATTATTTAGACAAGTCTTCTGCACAGAACACACGGAGAGAGGAAGAAGATTTCCTTTGAGAACTGGGGTTTGTGATCCATGTTTTCTGCTTTCCAGAGCACCCTTATAGACCGGTTTGGGCGGAAGGTGCTGCTCTGGGGTGGATACTTGCTGATGTGTTCTGTGCTGGCGCTGCTCACCATGACCCTGTCACTGCAGGTAAAGAGGCAGGAGCCTTCTGCCCACTGCCCCAGCCCCAGCCCACCCTCCTGCTCCTAACTTGCAGGAGATGCATGAAAACTTCAGCCAGTGGCAGGAAATACAGAGCTCTGCCATTCTGTCGTGTGTCTAATGGTTTGATATCACTGGTTTCTCACTTTTAGCATCGGTTTTTCTGGATGCATTACTTCAGTGTTATCTTGATCTTTCTGTTCGTTGTCTTCTATGGAATTGGACCATGTGAGTACATCAGTGGTTATGCTGGGAGAAAATTTGATGTTGCATTGGTTGGCAACTGGCAGAGGAAGAACAGGCTAGTGCCTTGCTAAAATGTTCTGGAAATTAAGGAGGGAAGGGCAGACATATACAAGTGGGAGACAGGAAAAGGATACAGAGACCTCAAATTCTACTGCTGATCACATGATCTAAATAATTTAAAACAGAATCATCTTCTCCAGAGGGTGTGAGATAGAAATTTCAAAACAATTTCTAAATTAATCAGCTAAAACAGGATTCTAGGCATTGCCAGGTATGTTATAGTAATCATCTTCAATAACTTCACAAGTTAAGCTTATGCCTGCCAACATGCTCCAGCTGGAAGTGGCCACAGGAGCCAAAAGGGAGGCTGGTTTTATAAACCCCTGCACCAGTAACAACTACAAGTGCAATTAGTGCAATATGGAACTGCACAGATCCACTGATACCAGAAAAAGGATTCCAGTGCATACAAGAGGAACTAAATTAACTGCTGGATTCCATTTCTAGAATCAAGGTCTTTCACCCCCATAGCAGAGGTCACCCATCAACAGGTCACCTATTCTCTGCCATCTCTGCCACTGCCTTTGGGAGGAACTTCTGCAGAAGCAAGGAAACAAATAAACCTGCTGTGTGTTTGGTTTTGCCTTTTTCAGCTGGAGCCACCATAACTGTGATGGTTGAAATCTTCAGCCAGTCACACAGACCATCAGCCTTTCTGATTGTTGGCTGCATCAACTGGATGGGACTGTTTGTACTTGGGATGATTTTTCCAGTAATTGTTGTAAGTGACTCCCACAGGATCCCTCTTTCCAGGCTAATCTATTTCTGAATGCTGACAAGGGGCAAAATAATAGCAATAAATTGCAATGACATGCAAAGCTTAGCACTCTGTCCAAACACCAAACCTTCTCAGAAATTCCCCAAGCTTGTCAAGGAGCAGCAATTGGACTCAGGTCAAACATGGCCAGTGGGAACTCCTGGTTTGACACCTGTTCTGTATTGTGTATTGAGCACACCTTTGAATTTGAACTTCTAAGACACAGGCTTGCACTAAAGGGCAGGGAAATAGAAATGAGTTTCTTATTTTCCTTACACTGTCTTGCATTTCTGCTTGCAGGATAACCTTGGACCCTTCTGCTTTCTTATCTTTTTGGGAATCCTTGCTTTATCAGCAATTTTCATCTACCTGTATCTTCCTGAGACCAAGGGAAAGTCAATCATGGAAATAAAAGCAGAATTCAACAAGCTCAACTTTGGGAAAAAAGAAACCTCTGTCACTGAAAATAACTTTCCTAAGGAGCAGTTGTCTTGCACCAAACTCTAAATGCTCAGAGAAGAAATTTGCATCTCTTAGAAAACACAGGAAATAATGTTGCAACAGAACTAAAAAGGAAACATTAAAAACAGACTGCAAGCTCTTCTGTCTCATTTATTTTTTTCTTTCTTAAGATAGATATGAAACTCATTCTAGAGTAACACTAAGTACCTCATAAGCAGGAACCTGCTGGCAAACAACTCAGAGAAGAGTATCAGAAATAGAAAAGAGCAAGTGAAATACTTTAAGAAGACAAACCAAGGTAAAGAATGTTTAAGAAGGCTCAGTGACCAACAGTCATGAGGCTGGGGAAGCACAGAAGTCTAAAGTATTTGGCTGACAGGCACACAGAGGAAAAGCTAAATACATGGTTTAGGGTGACCCAAGCAGATACAGACTGAAAACTTAACACCTCAAATTCAGAAAATAGGTTTTGGCACGACAACAGAAAGAAGTATTGAAAGTGAAATTTGCTGAACAACAGTCCTGGAGATGTAATGGAAATCTCAGTGAAAAACATCCTAGTAACGCCAGGCAGGGAGAAGGACCTGCTAAACTGAGATATTCTCGCATGCAAAAGAAGTAAAATGACTGCTATAAAATAAAGCAGACTCTGGAGAGCATCTCTGATATCTAAGGAACTGATTTTCAACCTGGTGCATCAGCTTCTGGGAATTACATCAGATGTTTTCACAGAAGAAAGAGTTTGTTTTGGAAATGTTTTTCTTGTTATGTAAGCAAGCTAGGAATAACGACTGATTATTGTACCCAGCAGTAAAAATAGGTTGTGAAGTTCATTGGAAATAGTCTAAGTTTTTCCAAGTGACCAATAACAAGTATAGGATGACTTGTAACTAAACACTTTGGATCATGCCACCTGCTTTCCTCTAACCACTGAAGAAAAAATGAATCAATATTACAAACTACAGCTCCTCCCCTTACAGATGGAGGTGTCACTTGGGTTTGTTTTTAACACTTTGGCTTAGGAAACATACCCTGAAAAGGCTTTTTGTAAACCAGATTTTATTTCCGTTTTTTTTTAGAGTTTTCATTATTTTCAGAATGCATACAGGAAACACAATCCACAAACGTGGGCTGTAAAGGAACACTGACACAGTAATTTCATCTCTTGACTTTTTATTTGCTGACTTTTTACAGCAAGGGTGCTACAGTGAAGAAACTAACTTAAAACCAACGTACACCACACAATCATAGACTGGATTGGGTTGGAAGGGACCTTAAAGATCATTGAGTTCCACCCCCCCCCTGCCATCTTAAATGGATGCCACCATTTAAGCCAGGTTGCTCATGGCCCAGTCAACCTGACCTTGAACACAATCAGCTTCATCACATTCATACAGAAGTTCTCACCATTAAAAAGTATTTGCTTCAATTACACCATCCAATACAAGTATTTAGTGTGAGCTATAGAAAGCTCTCTCTCTTTTCTGCTGCCTGAAGAAAATGGAGTGAGTAGAAAAGCTCTTAACTCAGAAGCTACTGGGCATAAAGACACCCTTCACTTTTAAAATGGAGAGATCATCAAACCACTTATTGTATCCCCACCAGCATTTTCAATCTGCTTTCCCCCCACATCTCACTGTGAACACCCCCTACCAAATGCTGTATGATCCCCCTAAATCACTTCTCTCATGCAAGGCCCTTCTAGGCAGCAGTGGGAACTGGTCCCAGCCTTGCCACACACTCCCTCCACTCTGGATAAAAGCCATCCATGTCAGAAAGCCTGTGGATTTCCTATCTCTCAGGAGTTATGACTGTTATGGAACTATTTGCACTACAAAGGAGCAAGTTGAAAACAAGCCTTCTCTGGGCATGTAGAATCCATCACCACAGCGGAAAATCAAGGCCCTGATTTTAAGGCATCATTGTCATGACTTAGTCATGGTTCAGGAAAGGTCTGCACAACATGTGTCACTGGGGGGTTTTGTTATGGTCTATTCCACAGAGAGAGTTTCAGACCTCACAGCTGAATCGTTCATCCATTTTTAAAAAAATAATTACTAGGCTTGCATAAAGAGGTACATTCCAGCCTACACTCAGTCTCTGAAACACTTGCTTTTTCACTGGTTTCATGATTGGGCTGTATCCAAATATGAGGTGTCATTTGGGATGCTTTGGTTTCCAAAGTGCAAAATCCAGGTTCCCCAGGCCGGTGCATTGGCTGTCTGTGTTAGCAGCCTGCAGATGGCACATTCAGCCTCACCTCTCCTGAGACCACCGCTCTCAATGCACCTGCTGAAGGTATCACTGACTATTCAGAGGCTCCTGAGGTGCTCACTGGCACAGTGGGCTCAGCCAGCTTGTGGGTGAGTTAGAAATAAAGCTGAGAACCAGGTGAGCTGAAAAAAAACCTGCTTGTGATCCAAAGATGCCTAAATTCATTGTTAACACAAATATAAGAAAGGCTAAAATTCCAGGATCCTTTGCAGGACAGCTCATCCAACAATTACCAAAAGCATTGGGCAAACCAGCACAGGTAAATCCATTTGCTGAAATGTTTCCTTCTTTAGTCAGCTGTGCCTATTCAATGAGCTGTTTCTGAGTGATAGCCTGGATAAACTAATATATTAATGACTCACCAGTATTTGCAGTCTTCTCTCGAGGAGAATATCAAATACTTGTTCACCGTAACTTAGTTTTTTTGAGGTGTCAAAACCCTGGAGTATTCAAACTAGCTTTGTGTAGGATGGCAGTGCACGTACGTGAAGGATGTACGTGGGTATGTGTCCACAGGAACCTGTGAATACCTCGCAAGAACCTGGCTGACTGAAAAGCAAACCTCACCCTCCACTTCCTTGCTGAGTCCTGTTGAACAAGTGCCTGTTATTTGCCACCAAATAGCCTGTAGCCTAGGAGTTACAGTTGACATAAAAATTTATTTATTCAGCTTGTTTGGACATCTGGCAAAAATATCTGTGTGGCATCCTGCTATTTGTAGTCAAAATACCAGAGTAAAAGCTGCCTGCTGGTTTCTCTGCCACACTGGAGGGGTTTTACCTCCCAAAACATATGGCAGTATGCTACAGAGGTGAGGTCCTGAAATACTGGTACTGAGGGTCTTGGAAGGATTTATAAGGCTATTGTTTTCTTAATACTGACTGGTCACTAGTCACTGTATCTGTTGATTACTGAAGATTGTTGAATATGAAAAACCAAAAGAAAACTTCTCTACAGAGCTGTAAACTTTGTAACATGATCTATACCTCAGCTGCTGTAGCAGCAGTAACTTTAGTGAATTGGCTATGGATCTGTAGCCACTTGTTTAAGCACCCTTTCTGCATATTCAAGAGCCCATTTTCAAAAAAATGTTTATTTTGCTTTGGGAATGATGCTTTGAAACTGTAGAAAGAATGAAGTTTTGGTGCCTACAGAAAGGCTCTGAGGGCTCCCCAGCAAACCTTTCTCCATGCACTAGGACACCTGAACATATTAAATTGTTGTGTAAAACTGATGTGTTCTATCCCTCTTCAAAAAAAAGCCAATTTGTATCAGTCTAGCAAACAAGCACTTGGTGTTGGGGGAGCAAGGGGTGTGTCTTGCATAACAACTTCTGAATATAAAGCGAGAGGCCAGGGCTGGGATGCAGCTGGAACAGGTTTGCGCAGCTGTGTGGAAGGGATATGTAATGGGACTTAGAAATATACAGGGAATAACAAAGAGATTTTTCTGAGGAGGACATACAAGCTCTTCGTGACAAAGGAGGCAATAGGAAAGGGAGAGTCTCTTAGTTATAACAGAGAAAGAAGGAAAGGATTAGGGCGGGCTGGAATGCAGAGCTTTCCTCTCACAGGAAACTGTACCATTTGGGAAAAATACAGATTTTTAATCAAATAGGGGTTTTATCTACTGGAAAAACTGTTCCAAATATTTTCAAACTGCTCTAAGGAGAAAATAATGCTAATTTATGCTTCAGCTTGATTTTTCTTTCAATAGTGATAACCTGCTTCCTGGGTAGATGTTAAAGGCCTGGATGTACGTACATTTGGCATGAAGTCGAGAGCACATGGTGTCCAGACAGGGGAGAACAGGGCCAAGCAAGTGGTACCTCAGCAGGATCTCCTTGGCTTATCCTGTGCTGCTGTGGTCTGATGCACCTTACGCCCAAACAAACTGTAAACGATGGCCAAGACTAATTACCCAGACAACTCCTGGTACTCAGGCTAGCTTGTTTTACCAAGAGAGTTAATTGCTGCCGAGTTCCAACGATGCGCTGCTAATAAACGTGGGTAAGAACAGCACAGAAGCCAGATGAATGCCAGAGGAACTGATCCCTAGATTCCCTGGTGTGTGGATCTGACACTGTGTATTAGCAGCAGGGAAAATTGCGGGCTGGTCATTAATATTAACATAGATACTTTCTTCTGTTTTTCCTGATATCAAGAACAAAAGCAGGATTAGGCTGTATTTTGTTTAATGAGGGGGATGTTGGTTTAGGCCTCTGCTGTGTCAGTTCACATTTACCTCAGCAGGGAAGACTGCAGCAGGAGCCAGTGAGGTGCAAAATCTCTCTGGAACGCAATGCGGCAGCAGTGCCATTGCACACCCCCCTCGCCCCTGACCTTCCCACACAGGCAGGGAGAGCCCGGTGGCTTGGAGGAGGTGCTGGAGATACTACAGGTCACTGAGCTCCTGGAGCACCTGGACTAAGAAGCCTAGAAACTATGAAGTTTTTGTACTTTGGCACAGCAGTGAGTATCTTGGAGTAGAATGCAAATCTAGACAGTAAGATGTCAACAAATGAAAGACTTGCATATGAAAAATGTGCACATATTTTCACTGCAGTTTACGTACATACACGCCTTCCTGGAATTTCAAAACTTTTCTTAATATGACAAAGAAAATAACATTCATTTTCCTCTTATAGCAGTATCTAGCAATACAGATCTCCCCTGATTGGATGATGTCCTTTGGTGGCTCCACAGACCCTTGTGCTATGTGCTTTCTCGACAGCATTGGAAAGATAGGGGAGCAGGAGAAACGGGTCTACTCCAAATTGCTTTGTGACATGCTGAACAAAAAGCTGAAAATACCATCTGAGAGGTGAGCTCATAAGGTAACTTGTCTGACATGACTTTCCACAGATTGTTAAAACTATTCATCCCAGGCTGCTCCTTTGGTGCTTTCTATTAATGTGCTGATTGAGGAGGTTAAATCCAAGTCAACTGAGCAACTCCCCAGCTAAAAAGAAAAAAGGAGCCATTGCATGAGCTGCAATGCTGATGTCCAGAAGCTGCAGAATTCCTTGGTTAAAATGATGAAGGTTCAGGCATTGTATTCACTCACAGATAGCATGTACAAAAAGGTAGAGACTAGGAACTCCAGAAGGCAAGTAGATGAGGCATTAAAAGGGGCAGGGAAGGCTGAGAAGGATAAAGCCCTAGGGGAGGGTCTGCAGCGTGGCTGTGGGTCCTGGTGCAGGAGCAGCCTGACCAGCCTGCAGCACTCTGCTCTCAGCTGTTAACGGTGCGTGTCTTCCCTTCCAGAATCTACACCAGCTTCTTCGACATCAGTCCTGGCACCGCAGGCTGGAATAACACCACCTTCGCTTGAGGCGCCTGGGGTGATCATAGCTTATTCCCGAACCCTCACCATGCTTTGAGAACTGCAGTTCTAGTCACCTTCTGGCATCTGCCAGATGCAAAAGGCATTGCTATCTTAGCTGCTGCTACCCACTGCTGTGGGTACCCACATCTTGCCTGCTGCTTAAATAAAGGCACAGCAGAAACCTTATGACTGAGACCTTCTTGTTAGTCTGGGAAGATCTGTAGTTGAGATGGATGGTGCTTTCTCAAAATACTCTTAACAGATGCTTTTCTTTCAAAAAAAAAATGTAGTCATATATGAAGATGAACACTTCTTTTGCCTTTGCCCTGTCCATGCTCAAGAGCCAAATTTCAAGAAGCGATAAATAAATCTTGACCAGGTTTCAAGATATGTTTAAGTTAATAGATGTGGCTACAAATGTTGCACATGGACCTCCCTTCTAAAGGAGCAAAGACAAGATTACATTTCATTTTAAAGGGACAGATTGCAGCCCAGGTCCTCTTTAGGCCTAACACTACAGGGATATCTAGCTGAGTAGCAAAAAAATTTGTGCTGTGAGTCTGCCAGGGCTCAGCATAGGCAAAGGGAGTGAGTGGAAAAAACCACTGTTCGTTGCTGTGCCATCCCCTTTTCATCCACCGAACAATTTGTAGTGACAGTGAAGATTAGAGCACAGCTCAGAATGAGGCAGAGGCACAGCAAGCCATAGTAAGCCATTCCTAGGGACTAAAGTGGTGAATTAATTATGAAAGGAAGATTTGCATACAAATATTTATTATTTAAGCCCTTGGTCAGATAAGATCATTTGCTTCCAAAGTAAAATAAAAGATTGAGTAGAGATGTTTCCTGAAATTCTATAGTTAAGTGTATTGTGAGTTTTTTCTGGAAGAGCAAACCTTATCATACCCCTGTTCTGAACTCTATTGTTAACATCCCATTGTGTCCCTACCACAGCTTTGCTTTGCAGCCACAGACTTTAAATACAGACCTGCACCTCAGACAACAAAAATGCTTTGTTGGGATAACACATGGAAGCTGCTTTGGTGAAAGCTTCGTTCTTAGTCAGGGAGGCAAAAGAGAATGAAATTGCAGATGTCTCTCCATTGTGTGACAGCATAGCCAGGGGCTGCCTCTCTGGGCCTGGCAGGCCACAGGGCAAGTACACCAGTGGTGACGTTGCTCTCAAGCTTTTCTCCCTGCACAGGTAGAATTCCCACCCCACCTCCACACAACAAATCTGGCAGGAAGGTGAGAGGAGTAAGTGGGACTATGCAATGTCAGGGAGCTGAGGATATCAAAGGGAGGAAACTTAAGCAGTTCTTAGTGGCTGTTCTTAAGCACTGTTAATCACTAGAAAAGGAAGTGCTCCAGTTCTCAGCATTATAACCTGTGTCACTCCAATGCCTTCCCGTATGACACCATCCCTTACTCCTCATTCAGGGCTGAGTGCTCACATATGTAACATGTACAAGCTACCTAGCAGCAGCAGAGCACGACTGCTGTGTGTGAAATGCCTGAGTGGAGAGGCCTCCGGGCCTGATCCCCTTTAGCCTTCCTGTGAGTCATTTCGTGCAGCACAGCAGCGCTGCCGCCGTCGGGGCAGGCGAGAGTCAGGGTGGGGAGCCGTGCCCTGGCAGCCTACGTGCATCACATCACACAGCCCGGCATACGGCTCGGCTCCGCTGCCTCTCACCCCCCCACGGGCACGCACCAGTTCATTCCTCAGCTAAACAGAATTCACTTCTGCCTTTTTCCAGTATTAAAATACGATGCGAAAATGGGGAGGATGAGGCGCTATAGGTAATTTTAAATTTCAATGAAATTCTCAATAGAGAATAATTAATATGGCAGCAAGGCAGACGTTTCTGCTTACACCGAGCTAAAGCTGTGCACACAGTTAAAGCGAAACCGCTACAAATGTTACTTCATTTTGCAAAAGAAAAAAAAGTTGTCTGAGCCAGGGCAAGTATTCTATTTTGCAACTGCCAAGCTGAGGCCTATATCCCTCTCTGGCCCTGATCCGCAGAAAGCAGTGGGAGTGCCCCTGCGGTAGGCAGTATCACACGCGCTGATACCAGGTTATGTATGAGCTGCCCAGCGCGCCCCGACTCCGTTCCAGGAAGGAGCCTGCAACAAACCCTCAAGAAATGTTCAGTAGCGGTAACAAAGGCAAGGAATAACGGCGAAGCGGCGCAGACCGCCCGCAGTGGGCCTCCCGCAGTAAAGGTCTGCAGACCACGGCGCTGGTGTGTGCGTGTGCGTGTGTCCCCGCCCCGCTCCCTCCCTCCCTGCCGGGCGGGGCCGCTGCACGTCCGGGGCGGCCCCGCGCACTAAAAGCGCCGCTGACGCCTCCCCGCTGCACTGTGCTGGTCCCGCCGCTCGGTTACGCTTCCATCGCCGGCCCTGCCGCCCCCGCTACCGCCACCATGCCCATGTTCGCCATCTACACCAATGTCTGCAAGGACGCCGTGCCCGACAGCCTGTTGGGCGACCTCACCCAGCAGCTGGCCAAGGCCACGGGCAAGCCCGCGCAGGTGAGGGCGGGCGGCGGGGCCGGCC
>WAAG01021445.1:9572-46684 GCA_013390105.1 Tichodroma muraria
TCAGTATGTCTCCTTTATTTCTCACTAACCTATCTCTCCTCATTCCTTCACCACAAAGTAGCCTTTGCATCTACAACCTACTAGAACCTCCTTAGCTTTAAAATAGTTTGTGGGGAATTGCAAAAGCAGCATTTGATGCACATAAAGAATGTAGTTCATGAGTTTTGTAATATCCAAGTCAAAATCATTGAGATTAGTTTGGAAAAAGTCTTTCCTCTTGTGTCTGAACCTCCAGATAAAAGTATTACAGGTCATACTTGGATGGGGATCGCTGTTCTAGGGGGAAAAAAAAATTAAGTGCTTTTGAAAATAAAATAAGGCACAATCAATGGCAGCATGTTATAAGAAGTGAACCTATATCCAAACAATTTTTCTGTGACAATAAAAGTGCTTTGTGTCAGCAGTCAAGCATTCCCCACCTCAGAACTTCAGTTTTCACAAGAATGTGAATAAGTAGCAAGAGAATTCGTAGCCTTAAGTGGCTTCATCCTTTGGAAAGTGCAAAAGGGCACTGAAGATTTTGGAAGCTGAAAATGTGATTATGTAGAATTTGGGGACATCTGCTGGTCAGCCTGATCCACACAACAGGAATCCAGCAGCTGAGCATGTGTGTAGAAGTCATTTGGGACAAATCAATCTTAAGCTACTTCAGATAGAAGCTAGAGATCAAAGCTAGCTTTAAGTGGAAACTTAATAGGCTGAGTCTTTGAAACTTAAGACTCTTTTGGCACATCTGTCTCAAATAAGTAACAATACTGTTTAGCAAATTTGCTCGTCTGAATGTCTTCTAACCTAAAGAACAGAGATAAATTAATCTTTCTGTGTTTAAATTATTCTTAGAATATACTTTGAGGTAGAATTTACATAATGGACATCTGAACACCACCTAAATTTATCCACATCGTGAAGCATTAGGCAGCTGTTCTGAACATTAAATACTTCACCTAGCAGCAAGCAAATTGCATGGTGTTGCAATAGTTTCCATCTTATGAAATACCCCCTTGAAGTCAAGGAGGGGTTTTTTTTCCTAATAGTGGGGAGTGCTTGAGATGCCCATAATTACAGACTTGTCAGTGATAGACATCACCAGGGTGCTTTTTACATTTGTTCCCTAATATTTTGGGGACAGGTATCCTAAATCCAAGGGTTTGATATTTATGCCAAAACTACTCTATTCCTGAACTTTAATATGGAGGAGAAATTAATTTTAATACACTCTTGAGTAATTCTGTTGATACAAAAGTAGTGTCATAATGGTCTCATACTCTAATAATGTTTACAAGACTTGTAATAATAGTAAAAAAAATTCTGCCACTCCTGAAACAGGAGAAGGTGTATCTAGTTTTAATCAGTCTGAATCTGTACTCATAAACTTTTTTTTCTGTTATATTTTCAAAGTTTATACATGCCCATTTTAATCTTGTTACCATTAGCTGGTCACAACTTTAAAATCATAACAAAACTATTACAGAATAAGAATTTGCTTTTTATGAAAACAGTCAACCAGGATTTAATCCCTAGGGAATATGAGGATCATACAAAGGAACAGAGGCAGGAAATTCTGCCTCCATCTTTTTCAAGAGACACAGACATACACAATATCAGTCTTTTGATTTCTGTTCCCTCTGTAAGAGGGCTTATGTGTGTAAAGAATGTGAAGTACATAAAATTCAGATTCTGTTGAATGTTGGATATTTTAAGTCTAATTCCTTTTATTTTAAATTAGTATCCCTGTGATGCACTACCCTGACATGATCCTCTCTAAAGAAGGCTCAGCTAAGAAAGCATTTAAAAAACTTTATTGGCAAATATTTATATGTGTATCAGAGTAAGTTCAAGTTTCTTGCAATATTTCTACCTAACTGTCTACAGAGCAAGATTTTCTGTCTGGGAATATTTGAGTTCATTGTGTCATGACAATCATATTTGTAGTATACTCTCTTTGGGGCCCTGATCAGATATCTGATTGTTTTCTCAACCTTAACTCAGAAGATTTTTAAATTGTAAACATTCATTTAAACCATAACACACTCTTTACTTTTGTAATACATGAGTTGCAAATATGTAAATCTTTGTGTTACTTCCCTTTTGTATCTAAATTTATAGATTTCTGAAATGGATAAACTTGCAATGCCAGTCCACATCATTTTGTGCAGTTGTCTTTAATTTTGTGGGGCTGGGTTCTAATGCTTTTGTAAGTAGCTATGTTCTTCTAATAGTGAAGTTAGAGGAATTCATTTTCAGTGCCTCTAAGATCTGGATAGGACCACTTTGTGCTCTTTAATCTGAAAACAATATTCCACCACATTNTATTTTTACTCTTTCTTCCTCTTGCTCATACATACTCGTCTGGTCTGTTTTATAACAATTTGTAGGGAGGAAAGATACAGCTAGAACTCATGGCTCAGTATGTCTCCTTTATTTCTCACTAACCTATCTCTCCTCATTCCTTCACCACAAAGTAGCCTTTGCATCTACAACCTACTAGAACCTCCTTAGCTTTAAAATAGTTTGTGGGGAATTGCAAAAGCAGCATTTGATGCACATAAAGAATGTAGTTCATGAGTTTTGTAATATCCAAGTCAAAATCATTGAGATTAGTTTGGAAAAAGTCTTTCCTCTTGTGTCTGAACCTCCAGATAAAAGTATTACAGGTCATACTTGGATGGGGATCGCTGTTCTAGGGGGAAAAAAAAATTAAGTGCTTTTGAAAATAAAATAAGGCACAATCAATGGCAGCATGTTATAAGAAGTGAACCTATATCCAAACAATTTTTCTGTGACAATAAAAGTGCTTTGTGTCAGCAGTCAAGCATTCCCCACCTCAGAACTTCAGTTTTCACAAGAATGTGAATAAGTAGCAAGAGAATTCGTAGCCTTAAGTGGCTTCATCCTTTGGAAAGTGCAAAAGGGCACTGAAGATTTTGGAAGCTGAAAATGTGATTATGTAGAATTTGGGGACATCTGCTGGTCAGCCTGATCCACACAACAGGAATCCAGCAGCTGAGCATGTGTGTAGAAGTCATTTGGGACAAATCAATCTTAAGCTACTTCAGATAGAAGCTAGAGATCAAAGCTAGCTTTAAGTGGAAACTTAATAGGCTGAGTCTTTGAAACTTAAGACTCTTTTGGCACATCTGTCTCAAATAAGTAACAATACTGTTTAGCAAATTTGCTCGTCTGAATGTCTTCTAACCTAAAGAACAGAGATAAATTAATCTTTCTGTGTTTAAATTATTCTTAGAATATACTTTGAGGTAGAATTTACATAATGGACATCTGAACACCACCTAAATTTATCCACATCGTGAAGCATTAGGCAGCTGTTCTGAACATTAAATACTTCACCTAGCAGCAAGCAAATTGCATGGTGTTGCAATAGTTTCCATCTTATGAAATACCCCCTTGAAGTCAAGGAGGGTTTTTTTTTCCTAATAGTGGGGAGTGCTTGAGATGCCCATAATTACAGACCCCTAAGTGGGAGAGCTTATAGTCTTTTTGCTACACTCAAAGTACCAAAACATCAAATACCAAACAATACTGGAAGTTTAAGACAGAGAGCATTTGAGCTCACTTTAAAACAGGATAGGCTGAAGTGACTATGTTCAGTAGGCTTCAGGTATGGAGTAAGCCTTGTAGCACAGCCACCTCCAAATCTTTTCTTTCAGGGTTCCCACTGCTGCATCTTAATTACAGGATGGTCATCACTATCCCTCACTTGTACCTTCCTCCTTACAGTATCTGGTTCCTAGGAAGTGCGTAATTCAACCTCTCAGGCTGATGATGTGGTCCTGAGAGGCACGTAATCTTGGAGATATCAAAGAATCATTTTTAATGTAGCTTCACTCACACATATCTCTCCTGGAGTTGATTTGCACAGAAATGACAGTGATAAAAACCATTTGTAGGATTAGATCACTGGATATATAAAACAAGGGCAAAGCATTTAACCCTTCTCTGAGTTACCACCTTCTCTACCTTTTAACAACCGCTTCATACAAGCTCCTGCTGGGAACTATCCCAGCACAGCTGGTTCTTGGAGTGGCTGATGTGCACTGAAATTCTGGCCTGGACAGCCTTTTGTGTGGCTGGAGCTTTGCACCTGTACTGAAGGCCAGGGATGTGAAAGGGCCATAAGAGCAGCACAGAAAACAGGAGAGTCTGTCCCATGGGAAGTTATTAAAGGGTTTTATTACAGGGCCAATACGGAAAGGTGCTCCAGCTGTGGCTTCACAGGTTGTCTGTTTTAGGCTTCATTGATTATGTTGTGCTTTAATTTACATTGATTTGTACTGTGCTAAGATTCATGCTGATTTATTTTTCCAAGAAAATGACAGCCACACCTTAACCGTGGGAGTACTGCTGAAAATGTGCCATTTAAAAATTAAATGTGACTTTAGGGAATTAAAAATTTGATATTCTAATATTACAAAATTTCTCTCAAGACTAATTAACTTTCTCCTGTATATAATAATTAAAATAGTAACTACCTTAAAATATTTTTTTTATGCATCTCAGCCTGCCTTATTAGTTTGAACTTGCCCTGATATATTTTTCCTTTCTCTGTTTTACCCTCTTGAGTCTGCTTGTAGTTCTAAAGCTAGTTCAAAAGTTCTAACTTTTAGTGACATTTTTCCTTCTCCTACTATTAAGGATGAAGATGTCATTACAGAGCAGCTAAAAACAATTTCAGTTGCTCTAGTCACACTGGAATTCATGTAGAAGCAACTAGCAGAGAATATACAACAGAAGGTAGATGATACTCAGGAAGTCAAAGATGTTGCAATTAAATTAATTGGTTTTACCTGCAAAAGTATTTTTGAAAAACAAGCCCTTACCTTCACAAAGAATATTGTAACATTAAAAGAGAATGTTGGTTGCTGGAGCTCCTTTGTGTAAAGCAGTCATTGCACCTTTGGTTCTGTTTAACTTCAACTGCTACTAACCAGCTTGAACCATGCAGCTCCATTTACATTTCATCTCAATCATGTATAAAAATTTTGCTATGTCCCCTGAGCATAAAGTCAATATTTTTCAAACTTAAAGCCAAAGTGGCCTCTCAGATTAAGACTGTATAAATTTTGGCAACATTTAGTATAGGCCTGTTGCAGCTCCTCTGCCCTTTTGCCTACCTGCTGTTTCAGTCCTCTTATAATTTTTATTATTATTATTTATAATTCTCTTCTAATTTTTTTTTTCCAGCTCAAACAAACCTTGGATGTGTTTTTGTTCGGTTGTGGAAAGTAGACCACAATGCACTTTTTTATTCCATGTAATCTTTATATTGAACCTACATTTAAAATTGTTTCTATATGCCATTTTCAGTCCATTGGGAAAGTTCTCCTTCCTTGCATAAATGAGTAAAATTCAAAAAAGAGCTCCCTGTGAAAAATAAGAATTCATGTACTTCAGACATAACCTTACATACAATGACCAACTTTAGTAATGCTAC
Organism: Tichodroma muraria; assembly: GCA_013390105.1. NCBI lineage: Eukaryota > Metazoa > Chordata > Aves > Passeriformes > Sittidae > Tichodroma > Tichodroma muraria. The sequence goes on from WAAG01021445.1 coordinate 15,025, forward strand.
AAATAAACTGTGAGATGTTATTACTAGTGTTATGCACAGTTGAAATTAAGATAACCCATTACATAACTTTGAAAAAGGCATTTAAATTCAATAATTTCAAAGACAAATTCCTCATAGAATTTTTCATATGCATAGAGCTTTTCAATAGTAATGCTGCATGTGTGTAAGCTCCCTTGTCCCACTTCCAGCAGAGTACACTGGGTACCAGTGAGAGACAGCACTCCAAGGGCTGTTCTTGGGGTATTTTGTACAGGTAACTTGTGTTTGTCCCCACACACCCTCCCAACAGTCCAACTCTGGTATGACTGGCCAGGGACTGGCTTTTACTTTGCTGGCACAAGAAAGTTTCACTGCTAAGACTCTCCTTTTGAAGCCCCATGGGAAAAGTATCAGAGAATTCACATACTAGCATTGTTTTATTTGGAGGAACCAGAACTTTTTCTGGGAAATGGAGTAGGTCTGTGTGAGATGAAGACAAATGATGACAGTAGGCAAACAAGTCAGCAGACTGTAAGGACAGAACAGTTCTGGCAGGTCAAGAGAGAAAGACCTACCTTACTGCTACCTTACTATCAGTCACAGTTTACAGGTGAGAAAACTGACCTGGAACTGCTTATGTGGAACAAGTGCACCCCATATAAAGGAAAAGGTAAATGTCCTAAAGCCAGATGTGGGACATCAGCCTAGTGCTGTGCTTCTTTCACGTAGCCGGGAGCTACCTGAGCATCAAGAAGTGTTAATGCCAGGTAAAGAGGTCAGGTGCATAAAAATAATTATATAGTACTATTTTTCTGATATCTAGTAAAGCCACATGAAAATAATTTGTAAATGAATACATTCACATTGACTCTTTTATTTGAGACTCTGTGATGTAAGTTGAGTCCGGAGCTGCTGCTGGAGCCTGCTGAAGAGAACAACTATTATTTGAATGCCAGTAACCATTCCCCAGGACATGTGCAGGTGTGCATATTGCAAGTGGAAGCCTACTGGCAACAAGCTCGCCTTGGTCATTTTCCCAGAACCCTCACCAGCAGCCCAAAATTTTGAAAAATCAAATACTGCAGGTTGAAAAACACAGTGTAGTTCATGTTATACCATGAACTACATATTCATATTCGTGTTTTGTTATAGCTGTAATGCTGCAAACCCAGCCGGTAAGAGTTAACAAAGACAAGTTCTTCCTATTTTAAATAATGCAGAAGTGCTTTTTGAGATTGTCTTGGTTTTTTTTCTGCAGCAGGGCACACAGCTTTAGTGTATGTCAGTATTTATGAGCCCTCCCTTGAGTTTCTGCCCATGTAACCCTACCTTTGCCATTGCACTAGCACTGCCCTTCCTGCAGCTGCGTAGAGGCAGGTCAGGAACCTGGGCAGGCCAAAAACTGAACAGGGAAGATAAACACAGTCATGCATCAGCTGTCTCAGCCTGTGGAGGGAGTTGGTTGATTCAGCAGAAAGCTGCCTCCCCCACGAGTTTTTCCTTCAGATCAGCCAGGTGAAACAGTGGCCTCATGATTATGGGAGATAATGCAAGGAGCAGGGGGAACCTGTGCCCTTGGGCAGGTCACAAAGTAGGACAGCAGAAGAGAAAGGTAAAGGAACAGCCCTCACCGGCAGCAGGAGAGCCAACAGGAGCTGATAAAAGGCATCCTTTAATCAGCTCAAGCTGCTCTTGTCACTGCACCCTGCAGTTACACAAACAATTTGAGCCAGCACTGCCAGAGAAAGAAATGACCCTGCCTTCCCCCAGCCCTGGGCACTGCTGCTGCCCTCACCAGCCCCATCCTTTCTGCCACTGCTGGTCTTAGAGCCACATACTGAGCTGGAGAGGAAACCCACTAAGTTTGAAAAAAAGCAGTATTTTTTTGCTGAGTTAGTTCTAACATGGATTCATTCTCTCATTTACTTTTCCAGATGAGAGAGAGAGAGATCTATCAGTTAAATGCCTTATTGAGAAAGGGAAAGAAAGGAAGAGAGATGCCAAGATGGAGTATTTTGACAAGTAATCGAAGAGAAGACACTGCATGGGGCAGGTGGCTGGAACCTGCAGGTGCAGAGCAGGAACAAGAGTACGGTGCCATGTGTGTACACACATCCACCAGGTTTACAGTGGACATGTTTACACTTCACCTGACTTTCAGGCAAGTGAAATGACGTTAATCTGCCAGGTTTACAGCAACAGTTCTTACAAAAAAAAAATATTCAGACATGGTTTGCTAATCATTAGTAATTACACCAACACATGTCCATTTGTGGGATGGTTTTAATTACGCAGATATATGTCCAGCAGGGCCTTCTTGTCAGATGTGCCATAATCATTCTGTGACATCACTTGACACCTGAACCACCACTTTTGGTGGCTGAATTCACAGACAAGTTTATGCATATCTCTATGGCCTGTTTTTAGGTAAGTGGAATGTGTTTCCTCAGTGGAGGTGGTTGAAGCAGGCTACATTCCTCCCATATTTCACAGGAGGCATTTATGGATCCTGAAATCCATCAGGTTCTACTTGCTGGAGTCTTCTCTACGTATGGATAACTTGGGGATGAGGGTTGTAGATTAGCAGAGGAGAAAGGTTTACTGTTTCTCAGAGCTTGCTCCCAGACCCCCACGTCTTCATTTGTCCCGTGGCAGGCAGCATTCTACACAACATGCAGACATGTGGAGCAGCAGAATTAAAATGACACAGAAAAGATAGTAAAAATGGACAGAAGATAGGTAACAGAAGAAGTTAACTTTGCAGCTGGTGCTTGCAGTGACTGGAACAAACCGAGGGTTATACCAGCCACACAGCTCTCCGAAGGATCCATCCTAAGCAGGGGATTTATAAAGCTCTCATCAGGCTGCTGTGTACAAGCTGTGCGATGTATCTGCCGTACACTTCCTGAATCAAGCGCGCGGCTTCTCGCTAGCCTGACATTTAACATCCGGAGGATATTCCACTGATGAAACACCTTCGGTTGTGACAGGTGTCTCTAGCCCTTGCCAAGGCAGTTCTCAAGTCTGAGTCCTGCCCTCGCGGCCTTGCTCTGAGCTGACAGCGATCGGACACGGCCACCGCAGCGCGATAACGAGCCCTTATCGCAGCCCGCCCTCGGCGACTAGCGATGTATGCCTGCGACTATCTCCCGGCCCGCTCTAAGATAAGCTTCCCAGGCGCAGCGCCGCTCCTTCCCGCTGGTATCCAGCGCCACAAGAACCCTTTTCCCTGTGTCCGAAGGCTCTTCCCAGCCTGCTCCCGGCCGCCCGAGGACCCCCCGGCGCCCCCGGAGCCGCGCAACGCGCCAGGGGCGGCCCGGCCGCACCGCCCCTCGGCCCCCGCTCCCCTCCGCCAATGGGAGAGCCGCTTACTCGTCGGGCGCGCGCCCTCCCGCCAATGGGCGGCGCCGTTGTTGGGTTTGCGGGCCGTGGAAGCCGCACCCTGTCGGGCGGGGGCCTCTCGGTGCCTGAGGGGGCGGCGGGAGCGGCGGGAGGCGGGGACCGAGACAGCGACAGCCTCGTCAGGGGACCGGCCGCGGCGGCCCCTTCGCTCTCGCCCGTTCTTGTCTGTCCTCGGGTGAGCGCCGCGGCGGTGACAGTGCGGAGGAGTCTGAGGGGCGCAGCCAGCGGCGGGCGATCTGTGAGGGGGAGACGGGCGCTGCGGGGAGGAGAGGAGGGGGCGGCAAGGAGAGGCTGGGGCGCAGACACTGGAACCGGCTCGTTAAGCCCGGAGGGGAGCGGAGGGGGTTGTGTCTGCCTAGAAAACGTGGCGGGGTGCGCAGAAAAACCATCTGCGCGCAGGGTGCCTGCGGTGAGGGGCTGCGGCGGGCTTGGGGTCACCTAGGAGGCGGGGGCAGGACGAGGGGCTGCGGGTGCTGGCCGGGATGGGCGGCGGGGCTGAGCTACCGGGGCAGGGTGCTGCCAGCCCTGCCGAAGGAGACGCGGTGCCCATCCCGTGCCCGCTGGGATGCTCCAGCCGCCGCCGCCGCAGGAAGCGGCCGCTCGGCGTTGGAATCTCCATTGCACCCAAGCGCTGCGTCTGCCGGCGCTGCCCCCGCCGCCCTTCTGCTTCACCTGCCCCCTCTTCCAGCCCGAGAGGTGACCTGCGGACTGTGCGGGGCGAAATGCGGGCTTTGGAGAGTCCAAGCCATCGTCCGCAGAGGACGTAGGAGTGAAGGAGGATTTGGGATGTGTGTGTGCGGTGTTGGGGATTGGCGGGGCAGCAGCAGCAGACGGGCAGTTGTTTTGTTTCCTCTGCTGGAAGGGGTATCAATATTTTAGCGTTTCTAGGGTCTGCTTTTGATACAAAATGTCACATGCCTTCCTGCACGTAATTGCTGCACACACGCTGTGCTGCTTTTAGGGTTGATTCTTAATCTATGTTGGCTTTAGTTAAAACTAGCAATTAGGGAGGGGGAAAATCCAGTCAAGCTGGAAAAATATCCAAGGCTGTGTTGAGATGGGGGCTAGGAATAGCACTGCATTTACATCTTTCATGACATATTGCTGTAGCTCTGTGGTGTAAGCTCATTGATTTTTTTGTTTTATTCTTTGCTTTTTGGAAAGTTGCTAAAGATCACAACATTATCGTATACCAAAGGTATTCAGTTTTCTTGCAGTGTGACTTACGTTTTTATACGAAGCTTTACGAAACATGTCTACCTTGAGCTTATGAATTCTCAAACTGTAACTGCTACTGGATAATTCCTCTATGCTCTGCTGAAAGCTACAGGTATCTATCTCCCTGCAGACAGGCTGTTTATGGCTCTGGTTCTTGTAACGTGACCATATGTGCCAATGGAATTCTTGTCAGTCCTTAACTGTCGCAAATTCGTTCTTTTTATTTTTTTTTTTCAGTAGAGCAAAAAATTTATTTTAAAGGCATGCATACTATTTCTAATATAGGCTTCTATTTTTGTTAACTAAATATAATGGTGTAGCAATTCTGTTTCTCAGCAAGGAAATAATCTTTTAAGAGCACTCCTTTAATAAGCAAGGAAAAATGCAACTATGGACTAGACTTCTGAAACAGGTGGCTTTGGTATTTCTTTATACTCAGTAAACAGATTAGAAGCCAGCAAATTTGATACAATCTTGTGTGAATGTAATGATCTATATGATTTGCCTCGCAGAATTTAAACTTGGTGGTTTTCTGAGGAGAGTTTTGAGGAAGAGGCATTCGCAAGTTTTTACATCTTCACTGTAACACGATAATATGTGCCTTACTGTGTTTGCATGTTCAAGTGTCTTGTAGTTTTACTGGAGTTCTGTTTTCTGTGTGAAGCTCCATGCTGAGAATAGTGCTTTTTAGCCAAAACCTGTTGTGTTGACTGGAGGATTTCTTTCTATGGTTGGTGATTATAAGTGTGAAGAGTCTGAATGTGCTTCATCTGAAGCAAGTATTTTTGCTGGCATGTTGTGCCAGTAAGTTCATTAGAGTATGGTTCACTAATGCTGTAGAGTGAAAAAGGTCATTTACTGAATCAGTATTTTTCTGTGACAGTTTTTTTAGATGAATCCAACAGAAAATGACTCAACTCTTCTCATTCTTCGATGTTCATCATCCATATTAAATGTTGCTTTGCACGTATGGATGGGCCTCTGAGCAACCTGGTCTAGTGGAAGATGATCATGGCAGGGGGATTGGAACTAGATGATCTTTAAGGCCCCTTCCAACCCAAACCAGTGCGTGATTCTGTGTGTGGAATTGGACCATCTGGTGAAATTAGGTAGAGAAAACCCCCTTGTGTGCTGAGAGACTTTGACAGAAGTAGGGCTAAAACTGCTTCTGCCCCAAGTCTTGGTTTTTGAAGTGTAGTCTCACAGCATGAGTTGTCTTTAGTAAATATCATCCAACATTCTGTGACTCGGTATAGGAGGAAAAGAAAGAATTTTGAAGTAGCCAATTTTGTTACTAAATACAATAAAATAATAGAACTGAAAGTTTCAAACTAGGAGAAGGCTGCTTAGCATGTTGGTTGCTACTATGCATGCAACTTCTATGTGACAAGTGCTTCCTGAGGAGCCTAGGCAGTAAATCTTGCACCCAGTGCTTTTCTGACTGGTAGAAATAGGTTTCTTAATTATTTAAGAGTTGTAGCAGTGGTGAATCACGAGTCATTTGTCAACCCCAAACTGTTGCTGTGCAAATGAGCCAGTCCTGCTTTGAGGGGAAAAATGCACATTACTGAAACTTGCCCACTACTTCAATGAAGTAGAGGGTATCAATATTGCTTTTGCTGTGCACCAGAGACACCTGAGGCATGAGGGCATGAAGAAAATACCGTGCTGATTTTCTGACTTTGGTGGCTCCTAAGTTAGAACTTGTTCTTGGACCATGCTGCACCACAGAAAGTGATCTGTGAAATAGCACTGTATCACTAATTCAGGCTGCAGCTAAATATTTCTTAGGCAGTTTTAGGGTGATATGTGCTTTATATTTGAAAAGTGATTGTGAGCAGATGTGAGTGTAAGTTTACTCTGCTGATTCCATTGTGCAGGTCATTTGACATCTGCTGAGGAAACTGCCTGAAGCTCTGCTGTAAAGTTATGTGTCTTCTATAGTAACAGATTCAAAATCAGGTATATCTTAAAAATAGTAGAAATCCCTAGATTATCTAAGTTAGGCAGTTTTCATTCATATAATTTAATCAGCCTCCCCAGGGGAATAGGAAAATATTACCTAGTCTTGCTACTTATTCAGCATTTCTCTTCAAAAATATTCTGGTTTTGCTAGGGCTGAGAGCGGTAGCTGTACAAACCTGTCAGTAGAGAAAGGTGTAAAATGTAAAGCATGTGAACCGGTTTCTTTCCTGAGGAAAGCTTTTCATTAGAGGTAGTAATAATTAAAAAGTACTGATCTGTAGTAATCTGATATTACTATAAATTACTACTGATTTGTAGTAATTTTTACTTTAAAATTACCCTTTTCTATGGCCACTTTTTCTCTCACTTTAAAATATCATGTATGCAATAACAGGGTTCTGTAGGAATGTATGATAATATCTGTTACCATCTTGGTAAGCATCTGTTGTTTATTGAGAATTATCTTGATAGTCTTTAGTCAAATTGAAGCAAGTAATTGGTTTCTTTCCTCTCCACCAGTGGATGTTGTTTACTGTGGTCTTGTCAGTTCAGAAAGTTTAGTGGTTGATAGTTGCAAATGTTGTAGGGGAAGAGAGTTCAGGAAACGCCCTTTTCAGAAGTACTGCTTTTCAAATGAGGTGTTAGCTGAGATGGTGACATTTGCCATGAGAACTCAGGTCTAGCATTCCATCCAATGGTCCTGGTCTTGAATGAGTTTAGGTATTGCTGCTACTCTGGGGAATTTCGAAATCTAACTGTTCTTCACTTCAGGGCAAGTAAAGGTTTAGTACAGAGAGTTTTGAATAACTACTACCTGGGCTGGCTGACCAGTGTGTGTGTGTGCTGGTGTTGCTGGATTGACTCTGACCTTTCAGAGAAATTGAAAGGGTTGTCCTTGAACGTGTAGCCAAACAGGAGCAACAACTTCTTCAGCCCCTTCCTAACTTCCTCCCTTCGACCTTGCTTATTAGATTGCATTCTGAGGAATGATCTCTGCCTGCTCTGCTGGATTCAGTTGTTATCCAGTGAAAGATCAGCCTTTCAAACTCAGATCAGTTGCACTAACAAGTGGAACATCAAGAGTTTTTCACTATCACTTATTTGAATGGTTTTCCCTGCAGATTAATTAAAAATTAGCATAGATGAAAGCAAATCTCCATTCAGTTTTAAAACTGTGATATTATGAGCTACTCTTTTAAACTGGCATTTGGTATATGTGTGCTCTTCAGAGTAATGAAACGTTCCTTTACATTTTTAATTGACTAATGTATTGGGTTTTGTCTTTTTTAAATTACTGATTTTTGTACCATATGTTACCTATGATTTTCAGATCTAGACTCAGGAAGTCGGAAAAAATGAATAAAATATTTCAGAGTTTTGATATTTTTTTCTTTCATGCACCTAACTGAAATGCTGTAAAGGGGTCATGGAAACAGTAGTAAATGCAGTTAATCAGTAACAGTTTATGGTATTTTTGATACTTCACATCAAATGAGTAGATGAATGTTGATACAGTTACACTCCAAAGACTAGGAAGCAAAAACAAACAACCAAAAGACCTAGGTTTTTCGTTGGAATCAGTTAACATTTAAAAGCAACTTTGGATTAAAAACTGTAATTTGACTTGGAGCCATAGAAACTTAGGTTTTTGGATGTTGTTTCTGATTTGTTTGTACAAATTTCCAATGTGTTGTGTTGATTTTTATGCTTTTTATTTCTATCTTGTTTTAAATCTTGAGGTCTGATACACTATTTCACTTCTGTTATAGCTTATGCCAGATCAAACCAGAAGGTGTTGAGGAAAACCTTGACCCATGAAAACTGTCTTCTCTGTTTTTTCTGTTGGCTGTTTTGTGGTGTTGTTGTTGTTCGTTTGTTTTTTTTTTTCTTTTGGTGCTATTTTGTGTGTGTGTTACAAATGCCTGAGCATGAAGTCACTGCTGGTGCATTGTGACTGTGGAGATGAAGGATAAAGCATACCCTGAGTTTAGTGTTTTAACAAACGAAGCAATTTCTTTAGGTATTGTCACTGCAAAACATTGATGAAAATCTATCAAGTGTGTACACTTGTGAAGCATCCACTCCACCTAAAATTCATTGAAAGAACACGTTGCTCTGTTGAGCATTAACTGAGAGGTGCAGTATACTTGATTTTCTTTCCTCCAAAAGATCTTGTCTAGCAAAACTTTGCGTGGTGACCTTGAATAACACAACTTAAAATATTCCAGAGTTAAAGGGACTTAATTTACTTTTCTCTTCAACTTCTGAAACTGTTAGCTACATCCAGCTGAATTCAACAGGAAAATGGTGACTTCCAGCATAAAAGGTTTCTGCCAGTAGTGAGGTATGATGGCTAAACTCGTGCCCCTGCTGAGAGGGGGGCATGGCTCCTGGTTTGTTCTGGGAAGCAGGAGTGTGTGGCTGTGTAGGTGTCACACAGCTGCCAGCCAGGCAGGGTCTGGGTAGCTCTGATCCAGTCCAAGTGTTTCTTGCCACTTGCATGGCCAGCCTTGGTGAGCCAGTGCTCAGATGAGGGGAGGAGGAGGAGGGGGCACGGGGCTCACGCAAGATGTTAGAGGGAACATGAGAACTTAAAAAGGGTAAATAGGGAAGCGTATGAGACTTCAGTTGGTAGCAAATAATGTTTCATTAGTTTTGTAATTTTTTTTCTAGTTGTTTTCAGTTACTGGAAAGGTTTCCATGATTTTCAGGTAAAATTCTAAACAGCTAATGTGTCACTTTATTTTTAAATGTCACTTCAAATTTCCATATGATTTGAATAACAGATTCAGTGTAAAGCACAAGATTCTATTTTGATTCCAAAGTAAATTTTCTTTCCTTACTGTGGATATTATTTTTAAGTCTACTAGTACATAGCCAAGTGTGGTTTTATTTTTTTTTTCCACACTCTTGGGTTTAGAGTAAAATTTATTAGATGATGAGTCTTCCCATTCTGGTGATTTCTGTTATAACTGATAGCTTAGAAATATTTTGGAACTAATTTATGTCTTTTTAGGTGAATTAAGGATAAAATAGTGTTTGTTTTTGTAAATTATTTTTCATGAAGCATTAGTGGCCAGAAGTATACAGTTAAAATTATTTGGACATGTAGAATGCTTATGGTACAGTGTTACAGTAGTTTTGAACCTATTAATAGGCAGAAAAAATAAATTAATAGTGATCTTAGATGTTTGCTTAGATCTCAGCTGTACATATAAATACATGGCTTTTCCTCTGTTTAGTTATATAGGGATTTTGGTAAAAAGTTAGTAAATTCTTTAGAGCTTTCCCAAAGCAAATGAATCATACGTGATGAAGAGGGACTGAAGATATCAATCCTTAATCCACAGGAAAGCTGTTTCATCTCTTATGTGTGAAGGAAGGTTGGTGGGTGGATTTCTCTGCCTTGGGCTCAGAGAGGACCATCCTGTTGTTCTTTGATTCTGTTGCTGCTTGTAACTCAATGTCTGTCTGTCTGTCTGTCTGTCTGTCTGTCTGTCTGTGTGGTTTTCCACTTTGCTTTCAATCTGTCTTAGAACTTGCACTGATCTTGACACTGCTGAGTTAAGTGGATCATCTTATACTGAGTTTCTTGCCTCTCTCCTGGAAGGAGAATTTGTGATTGCAGCATAGGGTAACGATTTTGACAGGTGTCATGTCCACTTCTAGATCTGCCATAGTCTCTGTTGTTGACCTGGGACACTTTCTTTGACCCAGTCCCAGTCTGTTAATGGAGATGTTGGTTTGAGGACAGGGAAAGGCCAGTGAAGGTGTCTAAGCCCTTGCTTCACACTAGTGGAAGGACAGTCCTTCCAGCATCCTCCTATTTTCCCTCACTGCAGAATCTTGGGGAGGAGCCAAGAGCAGGGAACACAGTGAACAGTTTGCTGCACAACTTGGAAGAAGGTAGTCTCTCAAACTGTCCTCTGGCCTGCCCAGCCACCAGAAAATAAAGAACGTTTTGGCAGCGGGTCAACAGAAGCCAGAAGTGGTGAACAGAAGGCTGGGAAACATGCTTAAAATCTGAATGTCAGCCAGGAAAGCTGGACTTAGGCAGTCTTGCAAATTATGAAGGCAGCCTTATTAATTGAATGTTCTGGCTGATGTAAGAGTTGCCTGAGACATAGAGTCTTTATGGGTCAATATTTACCACTAAAGTGGGGAGACAACTCTCCACACCTCAAGCAAAGCTCACAATGTCGAAATTAAACCTTTGTAGCTGCATTTGCCACTTCATCTGCAGGTTCAGTGGGTTTGGGATCCTATCTAATGTGAGTGGATTAAAGCATTGATATAGCTTCTCTCCCAAAAGGACAGAGACTTCTATTGTTCTTTTTAAATAAGTCATTAGCATAAGTATATGTGTATTTAAGCATTTATTAAAACAACTCCGAAATACTAAGAATGTTAAAGATTGCACAGTTTAAAAATTTGTGAGTAATTAGGTACTTAGGTTATCCTGGGTTTCTTTTTCAGAATATCACATTTTGAGGAGCTTAAGCTTATTTCTACATTCCCTGACTTTTGGGGTCATTACTGTACCCACATATGTTGTCGAAATATGTTAGTTCTGTGCCATCTATATTTTCAGAAATCCATTACAACCCCAAGTCAAATGGAGGCATATTATTGCCCATTTTCAGTAGTCTAGCTACTCAGGTCACTTAACAAGAATGAGGCAGATTTCAAATGGCTCTTTTTCTTTGCAGACCTTTAATTAGAACTGCACAACTTACTAAATAATTCTGTTATTGGTTACTGGTATGATGACCTGTTGTGATAGCAAATATATTTTTTATGGTAGAAGGAAAAGGTGAGGTAAATCAGTCTGAAATGTATTTGCTACTTTGTTTCTTGTACTACAGTTTTTGCTTGTTTAATTTAGTCCTTAATTAGATGTGTTTATCATTAATGAATAGGATGAATTCAGTTAATTTGACTGAAACTCAAATCTAAATTTATTCTTCGAAGGATTTGATGATCGGAGAGAGTAATCTGGTAGTTTTCTCCTCCCTCCTCCCCGTTGCTATGGTAATCCTAAATTGGAATCTTGTTCCTGCATACTTTTTTTTTTCCCCCCTTTTTCCCCCAAGTAAGTTTTGTAATAGCTGTGCAGTGTGTTCTCAAGACAAAATATTGATAGTACAGGTTTTCTTGTTGCCTTTTTTTTTTCATTTGACCATTTCATTTGAGGTGAAGCTGAAATTAAGCAGCTTTAACTTGCCTTTCCTTTTTCTAGCTCTCGAAAGACTTTGTGGTGTTAATTTTTTTATTCATGCTTTAGACAAACATCGTTTAGGGGAAAAACATTAAAAAAAAGGCTCAACTAGAGCAAAAAGACTCAAATGTGTCTGAGTGTCATGAAAAGCTGTTTATAATTTTAACTGCAGAAGCGAACATTCAAATTGTAAAGTCCATAAGTAGTTTAGAATCCAAATGTTCTTGCAATTCCAGTTTACAGCAGTGTTCAGGACTTATTTGATGAGGTGCTTTCAGCTACTTCTGGCATGGCTGGACTTCTGATGCAGCAATAAATGCAGGTAATTCTGGCAACTGTATAAAATATTTGTGCTCCTACTAAATTTTGATTGTTTTTCCATGTAGAAAAACGTGGAGATGCAAGATCTAGCAAGGTTGATAGCAAGTTGGAAAGGAGCATCAGGAGTAAGCAGAAAACCTGAATGAGACTCTTCATATGTCTTGTCAGGAAGCATGGGGTTAATGAAATAAAACTAAAAATAATTTAGATACTTGAGAAAGACTACATGGAAAATTTGCCTTAATTTTCAATGAAGACATTTTGAACACATGCACATAGGTCATACTGAAGTTATAAAGATGATTTCCATGAAGATGAAACCCAGCTTGCAGGGTGCAGATTAGTGGAACTATGTAACATTTACTCTACAATTTTGAAGTAGAGCTTCGAAAAAGTTTAGTAGGCTCAGCTGCAAGAATTGTTATTAAATGGCAAGGCAGAAGGGTATTGGATGGCTGGAGAACAGTGAAGGTACTCACGACATTAAGAGGAAAAAGTGATTTGGGATAGTAATTGCATCATTAGCATGACCTTAATATACAGAGATTTGTTTAAATTTAGAATGGAAAGCTGTTCTGAGTGGAGGTAAGATGAAAAGGGTGTGAAGCAATACAGCTCCGAACAGAGGAATATTTGTCAGAGAAATCTAACACCTCTTTTTTGTAAGATCTCTGACTTCTTGGAGAGGGTACATGGTTAGCGCTGACCTCTTGTAACTTGCAAGTCCTATAACATGCAATATGATTCCGTTTAAAAACTAGAGGGATGTTTTTGTGACAGTTGATGTTGAATGGTGACAGGATGTGTCAAGTGTGGATAGAACTTGATGACCAGTGGATGTTATATTGGAACTATGTAAGTAGTGGAGTTTGTCAGGACCAGTTTTGGGATTTAGTATTTTCATTAAAATCATTTATCCATTCCTACTTCTTGTGCCAGTCTCGTTCTTCATCAGATGTCAAGCATCACCGGTACAAAAGGTATTCCACAGAACAAAGTTGAGACCTTAAGACATGACCAGTAGGAAAAGGAGTCATATTAAAAGAGCATTAAAAGAACTGTAACACTTCAGAATGACAAACCTATCAGAGTCAGCATTGGAGATCAGTATTAGGATAACAAGTACACTGTTGTTGCCCTGCTAATATTTTCTTTAAAGAAGTAAAGAGGTATTGACTTTTTCTGGTACTGGTGAAAGCTTACCTGAAAAACTGCATATAATTCCTATACCACCATCAAGTAAAAAGGACATTGGGGCTAAAAGAGGTCCAGGGACTGATTCCTGGAACTCAGAGAGTGTCTTGTTTGATCTGGAGAAGCAAAGCATGGCAGAGGTTGCTCTTCATAAAAACAAGTGAAACAACACAGGTGGGTAAAAAGAGCTTTTTATGCTTGAGGTATAAGAACAAATGGGTATAAACTATCCAAGAATAAACCTAATCTGGAAATTAGAAAAGATGGTTCCTAAGCAACGGAGGCATAGGAGTCTGTAACAGCCTTCCCTTAGGAGTAGTGGAATAAGGCTGTCTTTAAGCTGGAGCTGGTTAGCTTATGTAAGGGGGAGGGGATGTATTGTAGTTTTCCACCTACCTTGGGATTTGAGCTGCTTGACCTGGAGTATCTGTTTGTTCCCATAATTCCTGCCTTTAATTAAAGGGGGTAAAATAACATGACCAGATACTGCCCAGACACCAGTGGGTACCATGGTACCATGGGTGGTCTCCTTCTTGGACCAGTTTCCTTCTGGGGTATAGAAATGCTTATATCAAGGGATAGTAAATGTTAGACAAGTAGGATGTTTTAAATATTGTTTAATAGAATATGCTACGTTGTATTTTTTCTAGTGGCTATATATTGAGTTTTGCCTTAAGAAAGCCCAAGTCAACATAGCGTAATCCAACAGATTTCATAATGAATCCTGTATTGTTTTCTTCTTCTGTCCTGTGTGATCGAAGGGAGCTGCCCACAGCACGTGCACAGCTATGTCATTGTCTTTGTATTTCTCTTGAGAATTCTCCTTTGGGCTGCTGAAAAATCACTCCCATTGGTGCAAGCTGAAGGGATGATGTGAAAACACTCGATACCACCCTGCTATGTGTTGCCCTGTTGTTCCTGTGTATTGTCCTAAGACACTGTCCATCTAATAAATTTGGAATATTATTTTTTGAGGAAGCATTGTGCTTTTGATTGCACTGACAGTCCTGTATCCCTGCCTTTTAGAAACTGATGGTTCTAAAGGAGACTTGACAGAGAAAAGGGTTCTACTGTGTTCTCCCTGACAGAAAGACGCTAATTAGCAAATTGAGAAATTAATGTTGCCTGAGGTTGCAATATTTTTTAATTTATTCAATTGTTAAGACATGTTAAATCATGATTTAATTCCTGCTGAGGTATTTCAGACCCAGGAGGGAACTTGTAAACACTCATTTGTGCAATTGTTTCAACTGTATCAGTAGCTTGTATTACTGGATGTGGTTTTAGTGTGTGCAGAAATACAGTAACTGCTTTGTATTTTTCTCTTCTCCATCTCTGTTACTTACTTGTTCTAAATGTTCATCTAGAAAGCTTCATTTTAGGAAGGAAGTTGAAGCATGGAAAGTAGTTTGGATAGGACAGGTTAGAAATTTAATGATGTTTGAAAGGTTCCTTCCTGACTGTGCTTAATGTGTTTTATTGACTTCCCTTCAGCTGTTAGTTGAATTTCCTGTTGATTTTTTGGTCTAAATAATTGCCAGAGCAGTGTCTAGCCCTCTCTGTGTGCTAAAATGATTTTTCTTTATTCATAAATTTAACAGTATTCTAGTGTTTTCAAAACTAATGTTGAAAACTAAGAACCAGATCTTATCCCTTTAAATTGCTGTATTCACACATAATGATTAGTATGAATGGTAAATAATTACATGGATATAATGCCAATGACTTAAATGGTACTTTGCACATGTTTAAGTGTTAGTGTTAGCTAAGTTGCATCCCTAAATACAATTTTGGGAGAACAGTGATTGACAGTTGAATAATAGTTAATACTTTAAAGCTTGAGTAAGTGTTCATTGTTATGTGAATATTGACTAAATTGCATTTAACCTATTTTATTATTTATACACCCTGTGTTGTCATTTATTGTGGAACAGGTGTGGACTAGAGAGAGTCTCATGTATTAAAAGAAAAAAAAACCCAAAGTCTGAAACTGTTATTCACTAGTCTCCAGAGCATGGATGACTTAGCAGATGTCAGCTTAAGGCTCTTCTAATGAGGAGAATTTGTTTATGAATACTGGCATTTTGAAAGAATGTATTAATGTGTGTGCAATAAGAAAACTACAAGGTGATTGTCTTGACTTTTTATTCTTCAAGTATGTTTTCAATTAGACTGTATTGGATTTGTCATGGTAACTGAAGAGGTGTCAGATTAAAATAAATAATGTTATTGCCTTGGAGTAATAGAAGTAATTACTGAAAAGTCAAACAACTATTTTCTTCTAAATCATTTAATGCACATGACGTTGGAAACGTAACAGTTTCCTGCTTCTGGTGAACCAGGTAATATGTTTGTTAACTGATAATACACTACTAAACACCAGAGAGAAGAAAAAGCTTTCTGGCTATATATTCATTTCTAGATTTTTTTTCTTTTTAATTCTTTTATCTCTCAAAATTGAAGTGGAGTATTTCTCAGTTGTCTTAAATTGAAATAATCTTTTATTTATTGTGTGGTCTAGAATGGCATTCCCTTCAGATGTGGCCTATGCTATAGCTAGTACTGAAAGGGACGCAGTCAACGTTGGAATAATTTGTATTTCAGCAGCATGTTTAGATCTGGCAGTTTGATCTCTTATTTCATGAGAGTCATGTCAACTTTTTCTTTTAATATTGTGTCGTGTTAGCTGGTGCAACTTTTTTTTAAGGAACTATTCTTAGAGATAATTTTTCATGTTGACACTGTGCCTCACAAACACATAAAATCTTAACTGTTTTATAAACTGAAGGTGCATGTTGCTATGCAGTTTGATCTTTGGAGGATAAATCAGACAAATCTTATTTCCTTCTCTTCCCCCAAAGAAGAGTGTGCATGTATCTTTTCCAAGACTTGTTGGTTTAGATCAGTGTCCCTGTGAGGAGATGCCGAGNCTGTGAGGAGATGCCGGGGGGGGGCGGGTGGGGTCCGCAGCACCTGCGCAGAACGGATTCGCAACAGGGAGACGCAGTGCAGTGCCTGGACAATGGGCTGTTTGGCTTTTGTCGCCATCAATTTCCTCCTAGGTTATGGAAGTTCTAGAAAATGGAAACAAGTTAATTTGAGCTGAGTCTTGCATAGCTTGCTTGAGACTTCCGAAGAAGTCTTCCGAAGAGAGCAAGGAACTTGATGATGACATCAAGAAAGTTCAGGGCTAAGGTTGAGAAGAGACTCATAAGAATAATTTAAGCTGGTGAGATATATTGCCATTGTGTGTCATTGGATATCTTCATAAAACCATCTAAATTTTATCAATGTTGATAGAGGTTCAGGAGATTAAGAGGGGGAAAATGAAGTATTATCTGTCTGTTGTTAGCTGATAGATTTATGAAATTCTGTAGTGTCTGGTACTAATAGGAAATAAAATAGTGGGCAAGTATGACAAAGGAGAGAAAATGAAGGTTGGTTTAATTTGGAGAAGGCAGATGAGAAAAACTGAAATAGAAAATGATGTTGATCCAATAAGGTCAGAAACAGATTTAAAAATCTGTTTAAAAATCCTTACACAGGGAATTTCCGTAAGATTTCTTTACACATATTATGTTTACACACTTTAAAAAAAGCCACATTCTGTCTTAGCCCATGGGACTTTTTGTTATGAAGTATTGTTACAGTCAAGAACTTAGCTCAGTGCAAAATAAGATAGTACATTTTATCAGTTATGCTTGGAATGTTAGAATGTATGTAACTTTTGTCATGGTGTAAAGTATAAATTGATACATTGCTGCAGGTGTGTGTGTGTGTGTATTGTTCTCTTCTTAAAACTGCACACAGGCCATAGTTGATCAGGATATTTGGAGAGTTAAACCATTAGTATGAGTTTGACAGTTTTTGCCCCTTTAGACAAAGTTTTGACATTTGCTTATAAAACCCCAAATGGTTTTGACTCTGACAGCTACAGAAAGTCTTTGTAAACAAAAAAGAACATTACAAAATCTCTTCCTAATGAAATCAGGGCAGTTGACTATAAATAAGCATCAGGCTTAATATTTGAACGTTAGAATTGCTGGGCTTATTTTGGTTTTGAAAAAAAAGAGAAAAGCATTAAGATCTGAATCTTCTAATTTCTAGCTTCAAAGTAGGTGAAGTGGAATGTCCAATGTAAATTACATATATCTTGTGTGGGGACTTCTGGGACAGACTTCATAGCATATACTGGTTTCTAGATATGTGTACAAAGGTAACTGTTAAAAATAGGATAGTAAATGTCATTAATCATGGGGCCCTGTAGAATACATTTTTGTAAGATTTCTGTTGTATTTCATAAGCTTTTTTAGATGCTTTGTTACTGAACAACTCTGACAAAGTGGGAGTTGCTCGGGGCCTAATATGCATTTAAGTATGTGGACGTGTTAGATCCTATTGAAATCCCTTGAGGGCAGGAACTTCTGTTGACCAGATGTGATTGCAGGTTTGGATTGGCAGGGCTTGTTTACAAGTTCCCTCCCCTGCTCTGTCGTGCAGCTCCCAGCATGGCCACACAGCCAGATGTGTAGACTCAGCCTTGTGGCCAGCCCAGTGTGGAGACGGCTTCCCACAAGGAAGAGTGAAAATAATTCTGTGCTCTGGAGAAAGCATGATACGCTTAGACTATATGGAAAGAAAGACTTAAGGAGTAGATTTTTCTACATATAAAGTACTACTGTTGTAAAAACAAATACCACAGTTCAGCTTTAATGCAAGTGATTATTGTTTCCATTTGCCACAGTTGTTTGGCTCATCTCCTTAGAGAGCTGCTTACCAATTTCTAAGGTTTTGTTGAGATCAATTGGACTTCACATGGGCAGAAACTGCTGGCCTGTGTCCAGCTGCATGCTGTTCAGGAAATCGCTTTAAAGGCTGGATTTAGAATTCTGGCTTTGAATGCTGCATGCATGTCATGGTGCTTTGCAATTTTTGATGCCAGTAGCCTCTC
This sequence comes from Tichodroma muraria, assembly GCA_013390105.1. Lineage (NCBI taxonomy): Eukaryota > Metazoa > Chordata > Aves > Passeriformes > Sittidae > Tichodroma > Tichodroma muraria. The sequence continues at coordinate 33,273 of WAAG01021445.1, forward strand.
AGTGAACTTGGAAGAACTGCACATACATTTTTTGGCAACAAAACAGTGGCAGTTGGGTTTCTAGAAAGAGTTCATTTTACAGCTTAAGTCAGGAATGAAAGTACTTAGTGCAGTCTGAATTATTAAGGAACCTTGTCTCCCAAATGATTTGACAAATCTATGTATCTTTGATGTTCATTATTTTAACTTAATTTTTTGTTTCTGGAATTATGAGCCCCGTGCTAGCTGGGTGTGATTTTTAGAACACTGTGGGGAAAAGTCTCTGGTCACTACTCGTCAAACATGAACAGGAGTACTGGTACTGTATTTTTAGAAGTTTTCTAGGCATTGGTGGTGGTAAGGTTCAAGGATGGGAGTACATCTTTTCTGTGGATAGAAAAGCTGTTGCTTGGATAGGGATCTGAATGAAAAACTATAAAGGTGATACTACAGCCAGTGGAGTTTTTTTTTCAACAACCAGTAACAAGACAGATATGTAGAAATAATGTTTTTTTTCCTATTAATCTTCAGATGTTTGTCAACTAAGATAATCCCTGCCTAAAGAGTCTTTAAAATCAACATTATCCATCCATAATCTGGAGGCAGAGTTATGCGTCGAACGGGAGCCTTTCATGTTTTACATCGGGACTTGAATTCAATAAGTCCACAATGCCCAGAAGCACAATTTCAGTTTTGTTCTTTTGGGTTTAGTAACGACTTTAAATTAGTTTTGTAGAACATTCAAGCCGTGCAAAACTGTTGTGACCTTTGGATACTTTGGTGTGCGTGTCTGTCTTTAGGCAATGCTTGGGGATGAACCTTAGCAGAGGTCTTGTGTGCTTGGGACTGCTGCTCTCAAAGCAGTGTGTGTGGAAGAGAGAAGGGAGAGCTGATGTGCATCTCCTGGGCATTTGGAGTCGTGGCTGAAAACACCCAAAATGCAAATGCATGCAGCCTGGCCTCTTCAGGGAGGGCAGCCTTTCTGATGGGCCAGCTTTGTACCAGCAGAGCGTGAGTTGTTGTGCCAGTTTACCTGGGTTGTGGTGTGTGAGGCTCGACAGCCGTTCTGGTCCTTGTCCTCCTGCAATGCAAACGGAATATCTGTGCCGTGGTTGTGTTTCTGTCCTTCTGTGTTTTGTGCCTGTTGCTTTGTTCTGTTCAATCTTCAACCAAATGACATAACCCTCTGCTCTGAACCAGGAAGGTCCTGGTTCAAAAGTAAAGAAATCTAGTAGAAAGTGTGAGAATGCCTGAGATTGCTGAAATGTTAGTCTGGGCTGCTACTGATTCTGAAAGTGGCTTCTCTAAAATGGCCATTAAACACTGTGTTTACATGGTTTGCAGTGACTAGAGAAACCGGACTGCTGCTTTTCTCCCCAGATGTAATTCTGAAACCCTGTAGAGCAGAGTAAATAACTTTTTTGCCACTGTCAGGTGGAAACAATGAGAATCTGAGCTGGAAGAGAAATTCTGGGTTTGCATGATGTTAATTTATGCAGCAATATTTGGTTGGGTAATACTTGCCTGACAAGGGAGACGGCACAGTCAGGAGGATGGTTTTCTCATGGTGTTTCATCTGTTACCATGTGGGTGTACATGACCCTTGAGGTTTACCCAGAAGTAGGAAACTGCATAATTTTGGGGTGGGGAGCACATTCACACTTGCCTCTGAAAAAGAAAAACAGAGATAAAATAGAACTCCTAAAATAGAGTTCGTAGGGGTTTCTTGACATACTATTTCCTAATATGGAAAGAAGAACAATCTAATGCAGAAAAATGAGTTCTAGTAACACTTTAATTCATAGTTGTTATGTTTTAATCTATAGGTTAAAGTCATCAGGAACATTGAGAAATTGAAAAGAGAATGTTCTTGGGTTTGGGAGCTATGCAATGACATGAACTTTGTCACTTCTGAGACTTCTGGTGTTAATATCCTTTTATATAGGGCATGTATTTTAAACACTCTCCAGAAGTGTTTAGTGTAAGGTGGATAAAAGATGGTGTAACCACTGTCTTCCTAAAATTTTTCAGCTACCTGAAGGATATACAACTTGCCAATTAAACACTATGCAAAATCATTTTTTTGAACTTGAATAAGCCTGGTTGTTCGCTGTCTGTTTGGAAGTAGAATGACAATATATATGTGAGGTTCACATTTCAAAGCTGTTTTTATGTGCAAGTCAGTATAAAATCTCACATGGAAGGTTTATGTCAAGATTAATACTTAGGTTTGCATTCTCCAAAGATATTTGTTAGCTCCTGCATGCAGGCTTTTTTAAACTCTGTCCAATTCTTCTGTGTTAGGAGAATAAATTGTGTCATAATTTGTGTAATTTTCTGTCTTTTTCTCCCTCCCCCATCAATATTGGGAAGTGCTATAAAAGAACTGGGGGGTGCCAGTTAGAGAAACCCAAGTTGAACATGAAGGACAAACTAATGAAAAATTTAACATCTGTGCTGCCTTCATCTGCCTGATTCAAGCCTGCTTGAAATCTAGTCTTCAGAATAAGCTTCTACCTTATTTATGTACTTTGATTCATTGTCTTCTTGCTTGAACTGGTAACACACCCATCCACAACATTTGTGCTGCTTATATATCAAACTTGCTGGTTCCAGCATAATGCCTGCATACTCTCTAATCATGTAGCAATCTCTGAGTTACTTGGATACTCTGCCAAAAAAAAAAAAAAGGCAGAATTCGTGCATCTAGTAATGAATATTCAGGTTAGTTCCGGCACAAAAATCTCAACTAACCAGTCTCATAATAATTCAGGGTTTTTACTTGAGGCATGTGCTGTAGGATCTCTGAAGTTGTAGGTATATCAGTCATGAATTCATCAAGAAACTTGAATTTCTCCTTGTGGCGGTTTCCAAGTGGCGCATTCTGTTACTTAGCCTCTTCATCCTTCTTTGTGTGCTTTCCTAATCTTTTGGAGCAGCTACACTAATTCTTTATAACTGTATTAACATTTCCTGAAAAACATAAAGAAATTCATGGGTTTCTTAAATTTCATGATGAGGGGTTATTACATAATTTTGAGTAGCAACAAGTGCTGCCAGAGTATACTTAAGATTTATGATGTCCTGGCCTCACAAATCTATCAACAAAATGGGATATTGTGTAAGAAAGGACAGGTTTAGTCTACCTCTGATTCAAGTAAAAATGGCATCATGAAGTATAAGGTCTTAAAAAAAAAAGGTGGGAGTGTAAGTAAAAATCTCTGAAAACTAATTATCACTGTTGATGGATAGGCAAGTTACTTTTATTTTGTTCCAAAACTGTGTACCTCAGAGCAGGAGCAGAGAAAAACACAAGCAGAGTTAATGATTGTGGTGCCTTACCATCACAAAATTAGCTATCATTTCGTACAACCTAACTTTTGTGGCACCGTTCCTTATTGTAATATGTAAGGAACATACTAATACTTTTTCTGCCTGGAAAGCAAAACTGATTTGCTTATGCACTTTTTGTTTGCTCTTGCTTGAATAGAAATGTCTTGTCTCCAAATCAGAATGTGTAAGAGCTGTTATTAAGGTTTAATAATTTCTGGTGAATGAAGAAATTAAACTAGAATGATTAAATTTTGCAGTCCTTTTTTTTCTCTTACATAACTCTCTTCTCTTACGGAACTCTTCCATAAGACCCATAATCAGAGTAAACTGAAAAGCAGAATCTGACAATTCATCTGCTTGAATTTTAGCATTTCAGTTTGTTAGTTGACTTTCTTGATTAAAATAACCCAAAAAACTTCACTCTTTAACTCCAGTAGGTCTAGACTCGCATTCAGATGTCTTGTGGATAAAACCCCCATACAGAATCTTTTCCTACTCACCTTTTTTGGACATTTCAGCTTCTTACCAGTAATAATGAATGGAAGGTTTTTCATTTAGGTGTGGTCTTTTCCATATTAGAGGTGAGATAAACAAGCTGAGTCAAGGTGAGATAAGCCATTTTCACTGTTACTGTCTGTGGGGTTTGTATACTCAGACTGTAGTGTGGGATTCCCCTTTACAGTCTGTATAAACTCTATGGCTGATTTGAACCCTTGGAATACAGTACTTTTAAATTTGTTCTAACATTGTCAGTGCAATTGTATTTAAAACTAAAATTACTTGCTTTGAGGTCTTTGTATCTGATCAGTTTAAGAGTTTATCCCAGGACATCTTCTGTTCCAGGGGGTAGTACTCAAATGAGTAAATCAACAGATTCTTCATTCCAGATTCAGAAATTTTTTCAATGTTTAACCTAAAGTAACATTTAAAGAACCCAACCAAACACATAAAATAGCTCTCATGCTTGCACAAAGTGAAATCATAGCTTTAACGAGTCTAAGGCGATGTTTTTACTATTTGTATGTAACTGAGAGAAGAAGAGTCTAAGTACTTTTCTCTCTCCTGTAAATAAATAAAGACACCAGATGTTATCCAGCTGTTCTGGAAGATGTTACTGTTGCAGAGTAGTTCAAAGGGTTAAATGACATTGTTCTGTTCATTGCCAACATGCTTCAGAAATCTCATCCCTTGCTATTCAGTCTCCATGAAAATAACTGGATACTGGCCAAAATGGGGCCGCCTTGCCTATGCTCTGCTGCATTCAGTTGATCCTTTATACATCATGATACTGATATTTTAGATGTGAATACTTGAAATTACTGACATTTCTTCCATTTTTGAGGTATCGGGGAAGTATCTGTTCCTGTTGAAAAATGAGTTTTAAGTTCTTCTGTTATTTGTAGCAGCTTTTGTTAGTCACAGTGCTTTTTGAAAGGTTCGACAATGGTGAGCATTATAGTTATTTTTCATTTTAAACATAAGTTTTTGAGGGTTTTTATATTTGTGATAGCATTGGGTATATGTGTGGGATCTGTTCTTTCCCTAGACACTGATCTAGTATGACCTTCTTGAAAAACCCAACAAACATTTAAATAAAATTATATTTTCACATCTTATTTTAGAATGTCCAGTCCCCTTTGTGTAAAAGAAGGGGAGTGATGTACAGGTAATAGCATCAGAAAAATTATAAAGCCTTATGGGTGAAGTGAAACAATGCTACTGTGGTCATATTGCGTGGTGCAGGGGCTTGTTCATTTTGCTCATTTTGCTGAGTCTTGCAGTCAAAAGAAAATCTTGAGGGAAGGAGAAAGCTTTTCCGTACCTCATCGCTGTTCCTACAGCAGCATGTTTTAGCCCACTTGAAACTGATACCATGTGCAGTGTTCAAAGGAGCTCCAGAGTCTTCTGCCTTCTGCTAAAGCTGCTTCTGAAATCCACAGTTCTCCTGCAGCTCTGCAGCCTCCCCACTGCTGTGGGAAGTGCCTGTGCTGTGTCCTCTTCCTCTTGAACTGCTGTGTCAGAAGCACCCCCAAGTTTACAGTGGACAAGGTAAAACCTTGTCCTCAATCACAGGTCCTGACCTAGTTGCTGTCTAAATGTCTCATTGCTGTCTAAAGCCGCCGGTGCAACCACTGCACATCTCTCTGAAGCTGCTCTTCTGTGAAGCAGCAGTGGAGTGTCCTCTGGTAAGTGCAGATGGCTTTCCTCCTGGGGGCTGTGTGGAGTATTCCTATGGAATTTGGGGATTTTCATGGCTTTAAGGGTGTTGTTTCCTAGGAAAATCTGATTTCAAATGCTTGTGTATGGAAATGATGGACATTTTCTTACCTGATTAATTACATTGGCAAATTAAACATCTAGTTTTGCTTCAGTACATTGGTGACTTTCTTTAATAAACTTGTGTACATTTGTGTCTTTTTACAAATCCAGTTTTGGAATCAGAAGTCTAGCAGCTTTTATAACTTCAGTTTAAGGGTAGTGTTCATTTTTGGATCAGACACGCTGATCACGCTTCACTTCCTGGATAAAGCTGGGGCCCCACCCTTGGAAAGCTGGTGATCTGATTTGACCTGTGTTCAAAAATCTCAGGGCAGTGGCTTATTGGTGTGTTTGGTGTGAGGCTTGGGAAGTGCATGTGGGTTCACAGAAACCTAAAAATAAGCAGTATTTGGGTTAAACCTCTTTATTTGTATGGACTAGTGACCCTGATTGCAAAAATAAATATCCATTTATTTTCTGATACTGCTGCCACCATCCGTGAATTTTAATAGTGTGAAAATACTTTAATTTTACATTGTCTTCATATTTTCTGCACAAGTAGAGGATGAAAGTGTAAATTAGTGACAGTACTCACTCTCATGCAGTGCTGTTCAGTGTGTGTAGCTGAGTCTCTGTGACATCAATGGTGAATTTTATTGTCCCAATAAAGCAGGCTGGAAAAATACTTGGCACCAATGTTTTCTGTTCAACAAATAGTCAAAAAGGCATAGAGTGATGGTGTTTCCAGTGCAACCCTTTTTATTATACAGGCTGTTAAACATAACATTTAAAAAACATTAACCTGAGCAAGTCAGTTTCCATGGAGTAAACTGCTGAATGCATCAAAGAAGCCAGTGAGACCCGCTAAGGTATTTTGAAATTTTGTAGGTTTTGTAGCTGAAATTTCTCAGTTAAGGTATGCCTGAATGATTCAGGAATTTGCATTTTGTGCAAAGCATTAAAATATAGTTTTGGTGCAGATCATTAAAAAATAGTGAGAGATATTCTACCTGCTCTGGCAGAAAATTTGTCCTTATAGCAAGTCTGATCAGTTTGACCTGAGCGTAGGAGAAGGATTAAGGAAGATTTTTGGTTCTGTCTCTGAGTCTGACATTCAGTCTCCAGCTGTCACCAACATACCAGAAGAGGAAGGTGCTATAAAAAAAAAAAGGTGTTGGAAAACTGGAAATACATTGGAAGCTGCAAATAACGTGAACATATTGTGCCTGTGGAACTTATTTTTCCCAAAGCCTAAGAAGGAAGGGCAGGTTCATAGATTTCAGAGCAGATTCTGATCTCAGTGCAGACAGGTAGTAGAAGGTATTCGGGAATTGTATTAAAATGTGTTATGCAAAAGCTTTTAAAGCAAAGATATTGGCTCAGTGTTGTATATATGTGGTTAGGAAATTTCCATCTCTGTTCAAGGGCAAATGTGTCTGTTATTCACTCCCAAGTGTCAAATGTCTCTATGCTTTTGTTAGCAGGACCAAAAGGCCCTGTCACCTCTGTGACCAGTTAATCTTTCTGGTTCACCAAATATGTCAAATTACTGATCCTACAAGTAACTCTTCTACTTTGCAGATTGTGTTTGTAGCCCTTCTGTGAACTCTGATATTTCATGTCTATTATTGAAGCGGGTGAAATAATATTCTAGTAATAGGGTTTTTTTAAAGTTAGGGAAGGTCATTTTTCTACTTCTGTTTTTCTTTGATTTTACTATTACAGTAGAACACCTGGCCACAGGATAATCGTGGGAATTTCTGTGTAGTGATCTATGACAGATCCTGAATTCCCTTCTAATTTTGCCTTTTCAGCATTGAGTATTTCTGGTGTAATTTTTGTCTCCATTTGTACTCCTTTGCATTAGCTGTGTTAAAATGAGTTTCATGGTATAACACTATCATTAAGTAAAAACCACAGAATTAAGAAACTTAACTTGAATTGTGAATTGGATTTCTGAAATAAAATTGCAGATCAACTTAGGTAGTATTTGGCAGTGTAATTATGAGGACTCATTTGGGGGGGCTCTTTAGGTGCAGGTTTTAACCTCAGTGTTGGAGTAGCTTCATAAAATAAATTTATCTGAAAACCATGAGAGCACTCTGAACAATAACATTGAAGCTCATGTTTTTCACTGAACTGTAAAGAATTATTTCTGGGGCTAATAGACACCAAGGCAGTGGGAAGGAGAAGTGTCTCCACTGCCATAACCACCATTGGTGCTCCTCTGATAAGAAACACTGGAAAAATATGTGGTGAGCTTGCAGAATCCATACTTGCACTCTGTGTCTGAAGAAATGCAAAAGACATTGGTGAAATTCCTGTTTTGTCATTTGCATGCAAATTTTGCGATACATTTGTGAAGCTCTTGGAGTTTCAGCATAAAAGCTTAGGTGTCTGTGGTTTAAGATACTTATTTAGAGAGTTTCTTTGTGTTTTATGAACAGTGTGACATTTTATGTTTTCTGTTATCACTTTCTCTAATCTTTCATGTTTATGCACTGAACACTTCCAGAAATGCTGTGTGAGGAATGTATGGAACTAGTAGATAAGTCTCTGAGACAAAGAAGTGAAAATAAGGTAATTTTGATATTGAGTTAATAAGTAAGCTTGAAACTGTTAGTTTTTTGTAAAATTTTTTGATGCTAGAAATGGCAGTTCTGGTGTTTTTTTCATAAACTGCTTCGCAGGAAAATTGGAGAAAGAAAGGATTGGAAGAGGTGAAGTTAAAAGGCTGGGAAGAGACCAGGGACCTTGTCAATATGAGATACAAGTTAACAGTTTGAAGATTTTTTTAATCTTTATTTTTTAAATAAAAATTTTAATTTTTAGTTTTGGATACCTTGCCATTTTTAATTAACTTGGAATGAGCTGTTAGTTGGAAATTTGTTCTTTCCATCATAAATTAATAAATCGTGTTAGGGTTTAGCATGAAAATTGTATCAGTAATGAGCACAGGCTGCAGCTGTACCTTCCAATGCGGGGAAGAATAGCTCACTGTGCTGCCCTGTTCCTCCCTGTGCGTCATTCTCAGCTTCCTGCAGTGTCCAATCTCAGGGATACTATGTTTTTCCAGGTCAGGGAGGGGAGTTGAATGATTACTGTTTCCAAAAGTTTGATACTTTTGGTCTTTTAAATTCTTTATTAAAAGCAGGAAAATAACCTCTTTGTATTTTAGCTTTTTCATTGATTTTAAGATGCCTTTTCTTCTCTTTTGTTTGCAAGGACTGAATTATGAATTCTGACCCATATATACTGAAACTTCTGCAGAATTTAGACAGCTGTCTTTAACAAATATCCCAGCTGAATCTGCCCACCTAAATTCTGGCATAAATCTTAGATGGGCTTTTGCTAAGTAGAATCATAGAACATAAACCAGCCCAGGTTAAAAGGGATCTCAAAAGGTCATCTGAGCAAACCTGTTGTGGAAAAGGTAGCTTAAATGGGCTTATCCAACACCCTGCCCAGTAGCATCTTGAATACCTCCAGGTGATGGGGATTCCACCATTTTCCTGGTGAGAACATTCTAGTGATTGTTCTGAGTGTAAAGAATGTCTTCCCTATATGAAGGTGAAACCTTTTCTGGTGCAAATGGCGCTTGTTACCCTTGTCCTCTCCATGTGGCTTCTTGTGAAGAGAGAGCCTCCATTTTGTAGCCAGCCTTTAAATTCTGGAAGACTGTGATGATGTCCCCTCAAGCATTCTCTCCTCCAGGGGGAAAGGAGAGGACCTGACTCATTTAGGCTTTCCTCATACACTAGGTTCTACAGTCTTTGATCATCTACATAGCTTTAATTTTGACCTTCTCCAGTCTATCTGTGTCTTTTCTCCAACTGTGGGGACCACAGCTGGACACAGGAGTACTCCAGGTGTGGCCTGACAAGCTCTTGGTAGTTTGGGATGGTCACATCTCTCATCTCTGCTAGTGGTGCCCCTGTGGGTGCATCCCAGCATCTGATTTGCCTTCATTGCTGCAGGAGCTTCACTGCTGACCCCTCTTCAGCTCCTGTTGTGCACCAGGACCCCCAGGTCCCCCTCAGCAAAGGATCCCAGCCTGTGCCAGGCTCTTTGGTGTCATCACTGCTGCAGGACCTTGCACTTGTCTCGTTTAAACTCCGCACTCTTCTTGCCAGCTCGCTGTTCCAGCCTGTCCTGGTCTGTGAGATGGCTTTCCCTGCTGACACGTCCACCTCACCACCCAGTGTGATGTCACCAGCAAACCTGGCAATGGTGCTCTCAGACTCTTCATCCAGATTATTTGTGGTGATGTTGGAAAGTGTGGGTCCGACCATCATTTTCTGGGCGTGCCCCACTTGTGATAGGCTGCTAGCCTGAGTTAAAACCATTGACCAGCACCTTCTGAGTGCAGCCTGTGGGCAAGTTTGCTGCCCATTTTGCAGGCCACCAGCCGATATCTTGCTGGTTTGCCCAGGAAAAGGCTGTGGGGAAGTGTCAAACGCTTTGCTGAAGTTTGTTAAACAATATCTGCTACTCTCCCTGTGTTGACAGAAACTGTTGTTTTGTTGCAGTTGATCAGGTTGGTCTGGCATGATTTGCCTGTTGTGGAACTTCTCTGACTTCTCCCAACCAACTGCTTCGTTTGGCTTTGGTGAAGCTAGACGGCAATTACTGTGTTTTACAACCCGGTGCAGTTATCATGGGGGCTCCTTAAATGTCCTCTTAATACAGCAACTTAGCCTGGGTTTTTTTGTAACCTTGAGATCACTCATTTCCCATTGTGCTAGGCCTCTGGTTTTTAGTGTTTTAGAGAAGGTGAAAATAGGACATAATTGTTTACAGTCTGTGGATTTCAAATAAAATTGGTCTACTTTTGTTTCCTTGTTCTCTAACACAGTTTGCTTCTTGAACTATGGTCATAGCCACTACAATATGATATTACAAATATAAGATGCAATACTTTTGGCTATATAAACTTATTGTTGGATTTCTCTAACTTTTAGAGTCCCATATTTAACCTGTATTATCTCTGTTAAAAAGCAAAATGATGGTGCCTGCATTCAATATAAGAGAAATAACTGTTCTTATTCGTGAAATAGTCTCTTCCTGTTTGAAAACAAAGAACAGAGGAAATTCTGAAGATGCATAAAGTTGGGAACATTTGCTAAAAAATAATATAATTGTTCATGATATTGAGTACATTGTCTAGTGAGCAGTACAGTCATGATTTATGTTCTTTGTTCTTTGACTTCCTAAGATAATGCCAGCTTTTCCTTTTAAAAGTTCAGTCGGAAACATTTGAAATGGCAAGAACAAATCCAGTGTCATTGGTGCCAAAATGCTGTCACTGAATGTTATGGAAATTGTAGTGCAAATCATAAATAATTTCCCTATTATAAAGTTATATTAATTTTTTAAGGAGAAAGTTTGACAAATGTTATTCTAAAGTAAAGGAAATTGGAAAAAAAACCAGAATGTGTCAGAATATTGAGTGAAGCGCTAGCAGTGCAATCTTAAAAGTTTTTTTGCAGACACCAAGTGATAATGAAACCTTTTTTTCTGTAGATAGATGTTCTGCTTCCTTGGTCATCTTCCCACCACCTTAAATTTCACTGTAGCTCTATTTGCAGTGGCTCATTTATCTCTCGGGTTTCTTCTACCCCACCCCAGAGCTGCCTGACCCATTCCCTTCCTCTTCCTCCCTCCTGTCACCTCATGACTTCCCCATGAAGTAATTTCAGCTCTGTAGCTTTCTGCACTCCCCCAACTCTTTCCTGGGCTATAAAATGACTCCTTTGCATTTTTTTTCCCTGTGCGATTGTGTTTGCATCCAAAACCGAGCTTGCTTCCCTCCCCCTAGCTGCACACTGCCTGACCTGCCACTTGCATGAGATTTTTAGGTAATTTTTACTCCTCAAAGACTGTTGATTGCACAACAGGAAAGAAAATGAGTCCTTCCCCAAATTTGATTTCTCGTCAAATCTGTTTTCACCTCTGTTAGACAATAGTGGCAATAGTTCTGGTGTGAGTGGAGATCATTTTTTGAAAGAACTGTCAGAAAAAAATGGATACAAACCAAATTAAAATATCATTGTCAGAATAGGTCTCAAAAGCAACATATTCTGGAACTGAGTGCCCCTGATTTTTGTTGCTGGTGGCTGGGAATGAAAGGGCAGTGGGGAAGTTGCTGCTCATTTAATTTGCAGATTTGGCACAAGGTCCCATACAGGTGTTCTTCTTGCATGTTGTTTTGTACAAACAAACCTTAAGCTACCAGGAAGAGAGCAGGTTTGGAGTTTTTGGGTTTTTTTGTTTTGTTTTGGTTTTTTTTAAATTTTTTTTTTTCTCTCTGAAATACGTTGCTTTTGTAAGGTTTTAGTCAGATAACTCTCCTAAACTTTAAACAAATGCCATTGCATGGGCTGTCTTGTGAAGTGGCAGTGTATTTTGGATTTTTTAGAAATCTTTTATGTTTCCTTGTCATCTTGTAACAACCTCCTTCCTGCTTCTCAGAGTGTATTTTTATTCTGACTTGGCCTCAGCAGACTTAAAGCTGTGTTGGTGTGGAGAGTTGTGCTCAGTCCTTTGGTGGCAGGGAGCCTTTAGCTCAAATTCCATTGACTGCAGCCCCAGTAAAAAACAATTTCCTTAGGGTGTGGAGCAGCAAAAAATACTCCACTACAACTTATTACAAAACAAAACCAACCTTTAAATGATTGCAAAACTTTTTTTTTTTTTCTAAGAAGTGTAGTTAGCTGGTCCCTGATAGTTAACATATTGTGAGGCATTTCAAATCCTTCCAGTGTTCACATAATGTTCATGGTTTGGTTAGAAACACTGGACCTATAAGCTATCAAATGTAAATACTTATATCTGTCCCAAATTCCATGTATCAAAATGAGTTTAATATTAAAAGTTTTAAATAAGTTCATTGTCTGCAGTAAGATCACAACCCAAATCAATTTTTGAGTTTTTAATTATACAATTTTTCAGATTCAAGGGTGAGATTTTTATGTATCCTTTACTTATTGTAGATTCCTTTTTAATATTATTCAGTCTTAGCTGTTTAAATTTCTTTGACTATATGTGCATCATCTGAATATTGTGGAATGCAAGTTGCTTAAAAAAATTAAGATTTTTCTTCTTTGTGGATGTTAATGTGAAAAATGTCATAGTATTTCTGTTCTAAAGCTTTATTCATTTGTTTAAACTAAATTCTCTAGCATAACCCTGCAACATTCCTCTTAGGTGAATCCTTTAATGAACCTGTTTGGTTAGAAAAGAATGGGGAGGAAGAGGATTTGAATAATAAAAGTAGCCTGAAATACTAATACCAATTTCAGACTATTTTTTTGTAAGCAGTGCCCAGTACCTGTAAATGAGCTATAAATTTTATAAATCTGGTTTCCTAAAAGTAATTCACAACCAGCCTGTTTCTAGCGGTTGCTCGCACATCTGCACGCCCCGTGATAAATACATTGTGCTGTGAGTTGGCTGCTGGCTCTTGTTTGATGTGCTGGGCCATTGGCCACCACAGTGTTTGTGTGAACATAGGTATTAAAGGAATGGATGTAATTGTTTGTTACTCTAAGGTGCTGTTTGGGTTTTAGCACAGCTGTTTATTTTCCTTTGCTGCCCATAGTAATAGATGCTGTTCCCTCTGTCTGTCTGTATTTGACAATAACTGCTTCTGGCAGGTTTTCTGTGCACTTACATTTTCCAGCCATGGCTCTTTCAGTTAAGGGTGTGTCTTTTTCTGACACAGTTGTGTTAGAACAGGTTCTTGCATAGAAACACTTATCATGGCAGAAAGTCCTCTGGCATTACAGCTTATCTTATTGAGGGGCTATATTGCACTACATCAGAAAGAAACTGTCTGTACT
>WAAG01021447.1:21950-60543 GCA_013390105.1 Tichodroma muraria
CCCGCCCTGCCCTCATAGCCCCGGGCGGCGAGCCCACCGCGCCAAGACAAAAGGATCCATCTTCCAATTTAGTTCATAAAAAGTATAAACTCTCCGGCTTGTCCAGTTTATGCTGTGCAAAACGCGTGCGGTATTTTTTTGCCATGCGTTCTGTTGGTTTTCTCCGCGCTCGCCAGCAGCCCGGCCGTGTCGTTGATGTGCGCGGTAACATCGGCCTGTGGGACCGCACCGGTATCGCCAACACCGGCACGAGGGGCTCCACCTTTTTTGCCTCCCAAGGTTCTGTCTCCACGCTGTCCTTTCCTTCTTACAGGCAAAGACGTGTTGTGTGCTTGTGCAGTGCAATCAGGTTGATCTGACCTAAATTAAGTGTAACTTGTCAAAAAAGACGAAAAAAAATAAAATAAAAGGGAGGGGGTGTGTGGGAAATAATTTTAACGTGGATTTTCCCGCGTCCTGAGACAATATGAGGCAGTGGTCTCAGAACATGTTTCTGTGAAATTCTTTGGTGGCAAATCTGGTTTTGACTTCTCCTGCTATATTTCTCATCACTTATTCCTCACACAGTGCTGCACTCTCACTTGTGCAAAGAATAGTTTGCAGGGCTTCAGAGTTGCCTGGATTAGCTCTGGGTTCAAATAACATCCTCTTATGAATGTTGTTTTTTTTCTCTATCAAAAGGTAAAAATGTCACTGGAACTATAATTTTGATCTGTATGTTTGTAACTGTACTCAGATCATGGGAGCACTGGTATTGGGTTATAGAGGGTACAAAATTTAATCCATACACTGCTGTATGGAAGTGTGTAACTAAAAGGCTTTTATTTCCTGTTATTTGTGCTTGTTATCCTGAAGGTGGTTGTATATGCATTTACCGGGACTTACTGCCTTCAGGACAGTTTTATTAGAACAATTTATAAGTCAGAAGAGAGACAAATAAACCAAATTAAAATCAAGCTTCCTTTGCAATTTTGACAAAATCGTGATGCCCTCTTTGCAGACCCAATATATTTTCAGGTGACAAAGTGAGAAGACTTATCAGCTTTAGGTTTTAATAGCAGTAGTTCTTGTGTGTAGGAAAGCAATGCATTTAGTATTTGTTAACATGATGGTTGTCATGTAGTAGTTATGTTAGCTGTGTAGTTCAGAGATGGTTTTTCCTACCTTCATTTTCATGTGTTTTCATGCAGCTCCAGATTAAAATGTGCAGCTCACAGCATCACAGTTTAGGGTCTTGCATCACACTGGCTGGTTGTAGTGCCAGGGAAGGGCTCTCATGTCCACTTGGCCCTCCCCAGTAGGTACATGTCTATTCTTTGTTACTGGTTGGGCTGAAGAAGTAGGCTTTTTTTGAGGCAGTTCTCAATGGCTACTGCTGACAAACGTCCTGAACTGGTCATTTCAGGTATGCTTTTTGCTGTGAAAATGTATCTTGTGCTTCAGGTTCTGCATATTTAGCGAGCTCCTGGAAATGTGTGCTTAGCTTAGTGCAGTAGTGTTTGACATTTGAAATAAGCAATAAGATTTATGTTTGGAAGTATTAGCTCATTAAAAAATGTGAAGTGTGAGGGTGCTTGTTGTAATCCCAGTTAGCAGGTGGCTTACTTTGCAGATGGGAGAACATCACAGCACAGAGAAATGAATTAACTTATTCATCGCAGATTTTCTGCTTGGAAGAGGAGGATAAAAGGCAGCAGATTAGACTTCTGCACTGCAGAGGCATCCTGAGCTGGCTCTGTCTTTGTGTGATTCTGGTTTGCAGGTGGTTTCTACAAGACAATTCCAGTCTGTGGTCACTTGATTTGGTGAGGACAGCAGCTTGTTTTTACCTGTAAGTGGAGGATTTTAGACCCAGTGATGCAGAAAAATCTGTAACTGTTCATTGGCTGGAGGAGTGTCTACCTGAATCTGCGTATGGCCTCACTCTGGCTCCAGATGGGGTGAGTGCCATCATGTGCCTGAACTTCCCCTATCTTCCACCACTGTGGGAGGGCACGGTCATGGCTTTCTCCATGGAGGGCTGTATCCCAGGGCAGAAGGTAGCTGTGCCTTGCCTTCCAACAGGGGAAAGATCAGCAGGGACTCATACGTGTCTTGTAGCAGAGCTGGTACAGATTCATCTTGTGTGTCACTCTGGGAGTTTTTATGTCACTGTTACTTCAGTGTATTCAGCAGTGAGGTGCTCGGAAGTACTTCACTGTTGCCAGTTCCTTCCTGAGAAAGAGGCAGAACTGCAAGGCTGGAGATCCAATGAGAAGGGGACTGAATTCCAGATTTCTGTTGCCTTGGCCATTGCTGCAATGTTTGTGACAGGAAGGAAGGGCTTTGAAGATGATGAGTTTTGTAACAGCCATCAGCCTTGTCACTGTTCACTGTTCTCTGGGACAGGGCTGGATTCAGGTCAGCCTCATCTTGCAGTTTTGTAGACCTAGAAATTGGCTGGCTCTGGGATTCCAGAATTCAACTGAATATTCAGGGAATTGCGGAAATCTCCGCATCCACTCTTTAGGGCATAGGGAAGATAAAAATCCCTTCTGCCTTGCATCCTCTGGGAGAGAGCTGAGATGGGTTCAGTGAGAGAGTCTCCTTTACTAGGGGAGATTTTTTTAATGTTAAATATTTTTCTCAGTATTTTCTGGAGTAGTGTGCCTGCCTGCCAACAGGCATGGAACCGTGTGATAGTAAAAGAGTGGCAAACAGCGCTCACAGAAGAGAGTAGAAAAGTGGAAACTTCTATTTCTAAATTTTTTATTTTTTTTTTGTCATTGTGATATTAGAGGGACTAGTTCCTCCTTCCTGAGAATTTTTTTGTGGCTCTAAAATGGACCTGGAGGATGTTGAATGTCATGCAGGAAATGGGAGAGGTGCGGCTTGATGTTTGACTCGAGGAAATCTTTCTAACAACAGTCGCACCAAATGTAGTTGTAAAGTTAGATGGCAAAAAAGTGATACCCGCTGGATCTTGACTGTGTTCCACACCTAGCAAGTTCTTAAAAACCCTTTAAAAGCTGTTTTTAAAGCCTGTGTTCCCAAATCTAAATGGGTGATGAAAATAAATAACACTAACATTGCTTAAAGGTTTTCATCCTTTAGTTGTCATGCAAATATTGAACTCTTTTGTAATTCATGTAAAGCATGTAAATTCCAGAATGAATCCACTACAAGCATCTTCTTGTAAGACTTCTGGACTCATTTATAAATGAATTTTATTGAAGATGAAGCTCTCAAGATGAAGAGCTCACATTTTTAAAGTGATGAATAGACTTTCTGTGTAGAGAGTTTAATTATTTTTGTTCCAGATCTGCCAATTGAGTGGCATTTAGATGACACCCCAAAGTCAGGTTCTGGACAGTACTGAAGAGTGAGCCAGAGGCCATCACAGGGAGCAGCTGTTGCAGAGGGCAGGGCTGTGAAAGCAAGAGGAAATGTAACCGATACTGAAAAATGTGCAATTCTTTGGGCAAGACCAAGCTGCTGTCACGTTGCCAAGTGAGGTGATTGTCAATTGTGTGGATCCTGAGAAAGGATTTGTCTTTGATCCAAATTCTGGCCTGGAGTAGGTGGTTGCAGCCTGTTATTTACGTAAGGTCTGAGTGTGCCCAGGTGTTTTGGCAGTCTCCACAAGGCAAGATAATGTAAGTCAGGATGACAAATGGTGCTGTACCCTGCCTTACTGGAGAGGAAATGCACCAGACACAAACTTGGCCTTTAGATCGTATTAGCCATGAAAAAGGCATCTATGTTCTGTTACGTTTTTCTGCTCTAAGTCTGGAATAGTTATTACTTCAAGGCAGATATTTTTGTGCAGATGTGCTGTAAGTTGCAGATGTTTTCATGTCCTATTACAGTTGTCTTTGCAGCATGGTAGACTTTGATCCAAGCTTTGTGCAAAACACCGGTGTGTACAGAGGGATTTCAGCTGCTTCTTGGTTCCGTTTGCTTTGCTGCCTTTCTTCAGGAAATGTGTAATGATTCCTGTCGAAGGTTTTCCATCCACTCGTGAGATATATCTGGAACTTTAATTTTAGATTGGTAAAGATGATCTCCCTTTAATAAACTTCAAACTGATCGCTTCAAATATTTGCTGTTCTCTAAATATCTGTCACTAACTCAAGCACTGTTTCTGTTCTCTTTGTACACTGCAGGACTTTCCTCTTTACCTTCAGTGGAGGAAGATCAGACCTTACAGAGCACTGTGTTCCCAGCCTAACCTGCCTACCCATTATTCCCTTACCTAATATTCTTACTATTCGTCTTTATCATAATCATTGTGATCCTTTTGCTTCTACATCGCAGGTTCAACAGCGTCACCACTCTCTTGATTCATATACTCACAGCAAAGCCTTCATCTCTCTCATGGATTATAGATCTAAATTGGTAACTATCACTTGCTTGCAATGTTTATTAGCAGTTATGTTAATTGCTCATACTCTGTTTTCTGCTTCTAATAAATCTCTCTTGTGGAACAGCATTTGTATAGGAGTCTCTAAGGTCACGGCTTTATTTCCTTCATGAGCTTTATCCTTAGGACAGCACACGTTGGCTGTAAAAAAATTCATTTGCTCGGTAGAAATCTGGTTCAGAATTGAACTTAATTTCTGAAAATGAAAACAGTATTTATTTTCCAATGACAGCACATAAAAGAGTGAGTTTTCATAGCAGAAAATTGACATAGATGTGTAATTTGTGAACTAGAATATTTTTAACTTAGATGCACTTTCTAAGACATTTTGAGGAAAAAATACACAAGGTATTAATGCTTTTGAGAAGAAGTTATGTTGCACATTAGTAACACCTCTCATGGGTCACTGTAGAAATACAGAGGACTGGTTTCATCTCATCCTCTCATCTGCCTAATTAAAGAAATGTATGTTAGTGGATGATGATGAAACAGTTAAACCGCCACATTTAAATTGTTACTGGTTCTAAACAACACAAGACAATGACAGGAAATTACAGTTTTGGCTTTAAAAATGAAGCATATTAAAATATGTTTTTATTGCTAGAACTGTCCAGAAGTTGTAGCATAGGGAATACAGAGGTTCATAACAAGTTAAATTTGCAAGTGTGTCTTAGGGTACAGTTTGAAGTACAAGTTGCATCAGTGTGACCAGGTTTCGTGGTTAACTGGGGTGGCTGACAGCAGAAAAGGAGACTCTTTGCCAAATTCAGGCTTCTTTCTCACACTGTTGTGAGAGAAAATGGGATGTGGAAACAGCATGTCTGTGAACACACCCATGTGGTTGCTAATAAAGAGACCTGTAACCTTCCAAGGTAATGATTTGGTTTCTTGTTTCTTGTCTGAGAGAGGTTAAAGAAGAACAGCCCTCCATTTGTTTGTAGCCAAAACTGTAAGGGCTGGAAACACTGCAAGTCAACCTTAACCTTTTTTTTGTGGCAATAAATGGCGAGATCCATCAGTTGATTTCTAGCCAACACTTCAAACTTTTACTGAAGTTGGATGTAGGCAAAAAATGTTGCAGAGCAGGGGTTACAGTGGCCACTTTCAGTGATTCCTAAGAGCAGGAACACTTTGATGTTTTGTGTTGCACTAGAAACCAGTTTGAGTCTTCACTGTGATGCTGGTCACAAACTGAGGAGCACTGCTGTGTGGATCCATCTATGTGACATATTTCAGTGAGCACTAAAAACAACAAAGGCTGGTTTCCCATGGAGGTGTCTTAGGGCAATAGGCTTTTTTTTCTTTTAAAATTCATTAGACTAAAATAGAAACTAAAGGCAGGAGAGCCACCTTGACCTAGGAATATATTCTTTGGTGGCTAATAAGCTCTGATTAAGATTTTATTGCTTTAGAGCATTTGCAGCATCCTGCTCTTATGTGGTTTCTTTGTCTAATAAAAGATGAGCTCACACTGCAGGCTTTTTCCTCAATAGGGAAATAATAATAAGGTATCTCAGAGCTACAAAAGTGTCTATTCCCACAAAACTAGTTGGAAGTGACTGTGTTTGAGACCTTGCTCCCATTGCTAATGCTCATGGGGAAAAAAAGATTGTCAATATTGCTCTTAGCTACAAAAAAAGAGGGTTACCCAGGCAAAGAACTAAATGATGCAAGGTCTCATGCTGAAGTGTTCTCAAGGACAATCTGATTGGCAGATTTTCACTCTCCTGTGTAATGGGTTTTATGTCCTGTAGCAAAATCTTTCCTGTATAAGTATTTTATTGAGGATTAGTCCAAGACAGTCAGAATGGAAAAGTCATGAGCCTCTCCTTTGCCCTCTGTGTGCCAGCTGTATTTGTCTCAGTCTTCTGTAACAGAACTCTCCTTGGGCTGTGTTTGTGTGAAACAGCAGAGATGCTGCTCTGTGTGGAGCCATCCTAAAAGAGCATCTGTGGCTGTGTGCCCTGGGAGCAGGGGTTACACTGCCAGCTAGATGGCCTTGGACCAAGGAGGGAGGACAATCCCCTGGGAGCAAGGGCTGTGTGAGCCTTCAGGTGATTTGGACAGGAGCTGCCTGACCTCAGCGTGTTGTCTCCGTTTCCCTGCACTGCAGAATCTCCTCCAGGTGCAGAGGGCCTGCAGGAGATGTGATTTCGTGGACCTTTCTCTCAGTAGCATAGCAACTGCCACCACTTCCCACTGCTCTGTCCCCTTTGCTTGGCTCCCTCAGCCGTGCGGGATCAGGAACTGAACCAACTTTACAAACAGCCCTGCAAAACATGAGAAGCTGTAGGAGGATTTATTTTTAACTGGGATCTCTCTGTTCTCTGAACCACCTCTCTGCAGGGTCCTCAGGGCTGACATGACTAGGGAGTGCTTGGTGAAGGAATGAGATAACAGGTGGGGAAGAGAAAGGGAGGGGAGGGGGACCAGGAGAAAGGTCTGCTGTTCCCTGGCTTCGGGATTCAAGCACAAATTCAGGGGCAGCCCTGTGAACACTTCCGACCCAAGTGCTGGTGGAGTGCAGCTTCAGTAATGATCTGCCATCGGAGGGATAATCAGAAATTAGTATGAAAGTCCTTTCAGTTTCACTTTATTCACTAGAGGGGAAAGAGAGAAGTCGAATTTAAGCAAGGAGATGGAGTTTTCTTTAAAATTTTTGTGCTCTGACTGCCTCTGGTGATTCGAGGCACTGACCTGCAGCATCTTCAGCCAGCACAGAGGCCAGCGAGGGTTGTGCTTCTATGACAACAGCCCCGCGTTCTGGGCAAGTATCATTTGATCTTGTTCTCTGTGTTGTGCTTCTAACAAAGCTGCTCGAGCTGGCCACACTTTGTAATTGCTTTTTCAGCTGAAATCTGAAAGTCACATTTGTAGCCAGGTAAAATTCTGATTAGAGCAATCTAGGAGGGTTAATAGAGGCAGCAGTGCTTCAGTTAAAAGATCAGCTTGGAGTATGTGGATGGGTTCTGGGAAGGCAGGGTTAGAAAGAAGATACTGATTCCTGTATGATGAGAGTAATACATCTTTGTTAAAGGTCTGCCTCTGAATCTTTAAAAGACCAGGCTTCAAGTGATGAGGGTTTCTCACTATTTCAAGCCTGTGTGAGTGGAATGGAGAAGTAGAGATTTTATTTATTTTTTTTCTTCTTTAGCAAGAGCACAAGTGTTGTCAATGGCATTTGTGGAGATTATAATATGTATGGGGAAGATAAATTATTCAAATAGAGAATTTTCTGTCATCTGGTGTGGTGATGGTACAAATCAACTAATCACCTGATTCATAACTTCTGCAGCTGAGATTTCTAAGGGTAAAGAGGCAGTGAGTGCATTGGCCTGAGTGTCTGAATGGAAGTTGGTCAGTTGTTGAATCCTTCATTTTAGAAATTCCTGCTATGAACCACAACACATGGGTAGAAGAACTGCTTTCTGATACACTAATGAGAAGAAAATTTGTGCTTGTGTTTTCCGGAGTGCTTGCAAAGGACTGTAGTCTAACTGAGAATCAGGTGAAGTTCAGAAGAGAGTATATCAAAATTGTGCTGTATCCTACAGAGAAATACTTGTGGGAAGATTTTAATGCATTCAGTGCAGCTGTTCACTATTGAGCTACTGATAAATTTCTTCAGAAACTGCCCTTGTAAATGCAATCTGTGAATGAAATATCTGCTGCACCAGCCCTTTTCTGTGTGAGAAAGTTGCATATGTTTAATCTGAGATAAACCGTTGTGCATATTGTACTGAAGTTTAAACCAGGCTGCTTTTGGTTTGTTTCCCCTCTGTTGGAAATTTAAATTAAATTGTCATCCCTATTTATACTGCCTTGGAATAGCATTTTGGTTTATAGTTGTGCATTTTGAACTGTTTGTTTTGGGTTTGTGGGGTGTTGTTGCTGTTTTTTTCCAGTGAATGGGTGAAGTCCTTTATGCAGGTGAGGCTTGCTAAGAAGGAAGGTATTTGGGCACATGCTGAGAGTAGACATTGTAGTGAGTTTTGTTCCCAAAGGTGCCTATGAATTTGAGTTGAGAAGAGTGGATGCTGGGTGAAGGAGAGACTTCTGTCACTGCTCAGTGCCTTCTGACACTGCACACGAGTAGCCCAGGCCCTGGTTTGGATGAGTAGCTGCTAATTAGGCCTGTGCTGTCATTGCTCCAATTTGCCAACCCTGTGACTGGTTATAAGGAGCCAAGACCTTTGCTTATTTGATCTGTGGTAATTTCAAACAGCATGAGAGATTAAAAGTGTGGTGTAGCTGTTAAAAGGTAAAGTTTCTTTTACCTCCTCCGTAGTAATTCGGTTTGTGTAGTTGTGTTCTGGACAACCAGAGACAAAAAGTCAGTCTTACCTCCTCCCACCAAGTGTCTGAGCTGCACACATCAGAGCAGCCAGGGCTGCTCATGGCCCTTAATTATTCAAATTATTAATATTCCGCTTTTTGTTGTTGTTGTTGTTGCTGTTGTTTCTGAATCTAAAAGGGACAATTTATCCATTCCAAATGCTGTCTGTACCCCTGCCTAGCGCTCACATTTTATACAGTGCTATTTATTCCAATTGCAGTCTTAGGAGTAGATGGGTGTTGGATGGATTCAAAGTTTCCAGCTGAACTCCCCTGTTTCTTCATCTTTTCCCATTTTTTCTTTTTTTTTCTTGTTCTGTAAATGTTGAGGATAGAACTTTTGTAAAAATAAAATGGTGGTGGTGGTTCTATGGATTTTCCATAGAAGTAGTAAAGCAATTATTTAGGTTTATTTACCTTGGAGGCTGCTTGATGAATTGCACGGCTGGATGCACTGTCAAAGATTTTAGTTCTTGGTTGCAGTTTATTGGAGCAACAGAAGTGGCACCCTGCCACTGGAGTAAAGAATGCTGTTTCCCCATGAGTATTTGAACAATCTGCAGTAGCCATCTGTTATTCTGCTAAACACAAAGCAGTGCAACAGGTGTATTTCTTGGGTTTGGAAGTCTTACCAGCACGAGTGAACACTAAACAGGATTAAAGCCAGGATTTAAAAGAAGATTTCAAAGTGTGCTCCTCTTTAGTCGGCAGATATAGTGGTTATGACATTAGAAAATGGGGAGATAACCTAAACATATGGTACAAAGTTAAGGAAAACAAATGCCGAACTGCTCTTAAATCTGTTCTTTATCCATGTTTGTCATTTTCTTAGATGGCTTCGGTAACAGATGCCAGATTCAGGCAGAAAGATACTTCAGACCAAAATTTTGATTACATGTTCAAGCTCCTGATCATTGGCAACAGCAGCGTGGGTAAAACATCCTTCCTCTTCAGATACGCCGACGACACCTTCACTCCGGCCTTCGTCAGCACGGTGGGAATCGACTTCAAGGTGAAAACAGTTTACAGGAATGACAAGAGGGTGAAGCTGCAGATTTGGGTAAGTGCCAGCATTTTCAAAGATGCTTTTTATTAATCCCAGCAAAGGTGTGATGGTAAAAAATAGCTTGTTTGAAAGCGGATTTTTGGATTGGCGTAGATTTGGGTTGTTCGCGAGTTCTGTGTGGCTGGACCTTTGTGTCCCTGCAGTAAACTGAGGGAGTTCTCTGTGCTAGTCTCACTCAGCTGGTGAGGGTCCTGATGTGGTCTAAGCAGCTGCCCTACGAAGAGTGAACTCTACACACAACTCATACTATCATTGTATGGCCTCTACATAAGATATTTGTATCTTCCTGTAACTCATGTACCTGCTCAGCAGCCCATTTCTACCCAAAATCTGCCCTATCTAAGAGCTTAATCTTCTAATTGATCTGCATACACTTGATTTATAATTCTTTATTAATTGCATTTAAATGTAAAATTACAATAATCACGTCTGGGTTTTTTATTTATTTATTGTGGTGATCTTGAATAGTGAGAATCTAAAATGAGGTGCTTTTTGTTGCACTACAACTGCCTGATTCATTTTATTTCTCTGTTGCTGGGTACAATGTACAACAAATTATTTAATAAAAGATCCTTTTCATGTTGTAAAATCCTGACATTGAAACTAAGGTAGGCCACCTGATACGAAATAGAATGATTTAATTTAGGGTTTTGGCAATAAAACCATTTTTACTTCAGGCACTATAAGAAACTAAAGATGATTTCCATTTAGTTGGTCTTTCTGAATTTTGGAATGTGAAATTTTCTAAGAAGTTGTGTAAAAGTAAGACAGAAAACACCATAAAATATTAGAGCTTTTTTCAAAGATACAGTGATTAAAGTGAATTAAGCAAAAATCTTAATTAAATCTGTTAGAGGGCTTTGGGGCAAAAAGGGCTTTAATAACCTTAAAGTTCTTATGAAAAGAGATATCAGGTGGATTCCTTAGAGGGTGCTATCCAAAGGACCTGTAATATTTGAGTTACCAACAGCACTGTTGATTTAACATTTATTTTTAATAAAAGGTGCACCTAAGTGTTGGACAGTTTCCAGAGTAACTCATGTTCTGTTCTTCTGTCTTTTTGCATGGATCCCTGACATGAGTCATGATTCAAGGACCTTAACAAAAGCACTGTGTGCCTCTATCAAAACCACAGTATTTGAACCTGTTTGTCTCCTGCCTGTCCTGAGATTATATTTGTCATTTCCATGTGTTCTCCAGGCTACGTGAAGTAATAGAGGGGTCCATTAGCATACCAAAACTATGGGTTCCTATGTGTAGGAAGAAAGAGTTTTCACACCAACCTGTCTTCCAATTACTTTTTAAGTTGTTTACAGCTGCTATTGAGTTTCTGGGAGTGTGGGGCTCTGTGGCTCCATTGAACCCTTTGCTCTGACTTACTATTTTCCAGTTATGTTGACAATTTTTCAATTATGCTCTCCCTAAGCTTGGCATTAAGCCTTATCTGAATCAGGTTTAATGTGAAACTAAGTGAAGAAGGAGAAGGTACAAGTGTTTGACTTAACCACTTCAAGTATTTTTCTAAAATCCAGAGAAAAGCACTTCTAGGAACCTCTGATGTTCTCCACAGAGCCGGGGTTTTTCCAGTTCAGGGGTTCTTGTGGAGCTCTGAAGTGTGTGCAGCTGTGGCAGACTGGAGGTGCTCAAGGGCTGTGCCAAATAATCTTGTTCTGTGTTCTACAAGTCTCGAGGTGAGAGGGAAGTTATTACTGCTGTGCTGTGATCCAGAGGGATCCATGATCAGTGGGACTTGGTTTACATTGCCTGTTGCCTGTGTGGAACAGAAGAACAGAATTTGGGTGCAGGACCCAGCTGCAAAGAGTTCCGTTTGTTGTCTTAAAGCTCAGAAAAATTCCTGCTTCTTCAAGGGCCAAGCACGTAAAGACTGACAGCCATGTCAATAAATGTCTCTCTGGCCTGACTCCTGGTTTTGTTTCTCCAGCAGAAGTTGATGAGCATTTTAAAGCCAGAGATCTTGCATTTGTGTTTGTGCTGAGTTGAGGAAGTCTGTATTTTGTGAATCAGGATTTGACAATCTGTCACATGGAACAATCAGAAGAGAGTGCTCCTCTGTTTGATTTTGGTGTCATTAGTGGGCCTCTTGCTTTGTTGACATTAATGTCTCAATCACCCAAACTGATACTTTAATAATCAGTTGTGCTTGTGACTAAGCAGTCTGGGAAATGATCTGCTTTGAAAAGACTTGAAAGGAATATCTCTTTAGCTTGAGAGGAACAGGACATAGCAGAGATATTCATGATGTTTTTAAGGTAGAATGACAGCACTGCTGCTGCATATGGAAACAGTAAAATGGTTCAGAGAGGGGTTTATGAAATATTGTTTTGTTGGCTTTTTCCCCCCTTTCTTTAAAGAACTCCAAGATCAGTTGACTGTGGTTTAATTTCGAATATTTTCTGTCTTGTTTAGGAATGGTAGACTTATGTTAATAGAATAAATTAACTTTATTGAGAGCATTCATTTTGTAGTTGGATGAGGATTAGTAATTTAATATCAAGTTAAAAACATTATTTACATAAACATATTCATGTATTATATAGATATTTACATATCTACATAAATGCAATTCTTGGATTAGTTTTTTTTTTGTGCCACTGCCATCTGTAATAATACTTTCATTAAAGCATCTTCCTTATGATTGGGTTGTAAGGAGGCAATTTATAATATCTCTCTGCATTTCTTGACCAAGTTTTGTATTCCTAGAGTTGCTAATTACTGTTTACTGGAGGAAAACTATTATATTTTCATCTAGGTATGTTTTTTTTATTATAAATAAATCTCAAAGGTAACATTATTATATTCTTAGCAAATGCAAACAGTTAATACTTAATGCAGAGTTCAGGTTGCCTAGCAGCTAGAGAGGGCCACTTTGTCCAGATCCAGATGGAAGCAGGGTGAATGAATAAAAGTGATTTCAGTTTTAGGTAAGAGCAAGGTGAGATTTCTTTTTCTCATTTCTGTGCATTTGTGTGTCTTTTGGTGGTGAGGAATAATGGTGGTGAAAATGACAGAGCCCCTGAGCAAAGTGGCATCGAGGGGAGCTGCCGAGGGGCAGCCTCTGGCCCTTTGTGCTGGCCCAGTCTGGGTTCATTACATGAGCTCTTTGCACAGTCACATAAATGAACTGATAGAAAACCATTGGCAGGGTTCAGCCCCAAATGCTTGCACACCACCCAATACATACTTGGTGTGAGGAATTTGATTACATTTCCATAATACTTTCGTGCAGCACCCTACACAAGGGACTCTCAGCGTTGATGTGATTAATAATAAACATAATTAAGTACAGGGTTTGGCAGCTGATGTTACAGTTGAAACTGCTTTCAACCCCCTTGTAAAAGGCAACAGAGATTAAATTCAACTTCAGGTTAAAAGGCAGAAAGGTTGTGATGTTCAGACAGAGGCAGCACATTTAGACTGCAGTATGATTTTTCTTTTAAGGAGCTGTTTATCATTATTAAACTGCTAGGGTGAAGGTTTTTCCTTCTCATTAACAAAAATGTCTCTGTGGCTTAACTGCTGAAACCTGTTGGGGTGTGAGATTAGCTGTAGTGGATGTCTGAACACGTGTTACAGCTCTCAGGCACAGCTGGGGAGAGGGTACAAAGCAATATTGCTCTGGGTTTTTTGAATCTTTAAAAACAGAAATATGACAACTGCTAATTATGTTGAGTGGCAGTTACCACTACAAACCAAAAAAGTGTAAGCCAAAATATCCCCCCTGCTGTGGAGCTGTCCAGAAGGCAAATACACAGTGTTTTTTAAAGCTTTTTGTATCAGGCATTGCCTGGATGACAGGATGATCTTGAGCAGCTTGCCTCTTAGGGAAGGGATTCAAGGAAGTAACACTGGCAGCAGAGTTTTTTAAATTTTATTTTTTTTTTCACTTACAGGAGGTAAAATTAGAACACCATCATATTTGATTGTAAATTTTAATGTTAATTGCACACTTAACCAAAAGCTAATTATGCATTTCAGATGAAAGAGTCATCTATTCCCAAAGCAGCCTGTCCCTGTCGTGGTTTTGCTAAGTTCCTTGCAAGCACTGACTTCAGGCCTGAATGCTTGCACAAAACTTTTTTCTAAAAAAAGAGATAATAAGGTTCAGTAATTAAATGTATAGACGTGATAGTGATGGGTGTCTCTAAAGCACTAATGGGCCTGATTCCGCTTTTGATTCACAGACTCACAGTTATTGTGAAATCCTGATTTGTTGTTTAGATGAAGAACTAAAATGGAGAAATTCATGATAGTGAATTAGATACTGAAAAGAACAGGTTGGTTGGCCCTTGTAAGTGTGTCAAGGATTACATTTTATTTGCAGCATTAAGGATTTACTGGGTCCCAGGAATGAAAATCATTGTGGGTGAGTGGATGTGAAGCACTGCTTCTCATACTAAAATACAATGCAGAATATTTGACTGGAGAAGAGATGCAATAACCGTCTGTAATTCAATTCCAAGTCTTGGTTATATCTCAAGTAATAATACTTCTGCTTTGAGAAGAACTTGGTGCTCATGGCACTCTGAATGGGCTTTAAGATTAGAGTTGCAAGGGTGACACAAAGGAGAGAAATAAAAACTTGACAAATAAGACCCTTATGGGTCAATTACCCCACTCATTATTGAATATATTGAACAGCCTAAGCTTGCTGAGCAGGGCATTGCTGTGTTTGCAGCCAAACAGGTGACATGAAGGGTTTATTTCTGTTTATAGTTAATCACCTCAATCTCATTGTTATCTCATTATAACTCTGCATTACAGTGAAAGCCAAATTCAACTTCAGTCTAAGCTCTGATACCGCTGCAGTTATCCCTGCTGACAATACTGGATTTGCTTTCACTGCAGGTGTAGTCTCTCTCTTAGTGCTCCATCTTTGCAGAGTTACTGGGCCCTTGGAAACCTTGGTTTATACATTTCAGTAAAATGGAACGTGTTCAGAGGTACCAGGCTGCATCCAGGGGCAGTGTTGAGTGTGTATTTGTTGATAGAGAGCTGCTGGTAGTTCAAAGGTTTGGACCTTTCCTAGAGAAAATGGACCAATGCTGTTTGTCCAGTAGAGGAGCAGCTGTACATGGGAAATTTTGAGGGAATTATTCACTTGATGTAGTTAGGCAGTTAAGGTTGGAGAAGACAAACGACAAAGGAGAATTGCCAGCCTCCTGATGTTTTGCATTTAATGCTTTTTTACCAGAAATTCAGAATAGATATTTTGTAGTCATTTTATATAAGGTCTTAGACTCATGTGCCTCAAAACCCTTTCCTGTTGTTCTTGTCTCATCAGGATCACCTTTATTATGATTTTCTTTCACAATTTTATCTTCTGCAAAACGACTGGGTATATTCTATATTTAAATATGCTGGGAGCCACTGTGATCAGTTATGAGATAATACAGTGGGTGGAATTTATGAGTTCTTATAGTGTTTGTCTCAAGTGAGCATGTACTTAAACTGTGTCATGTTTGGTCAGATGAGAAAATATAGCTACTGTGTTTACTCACATTTATAACTTTCCATGCATTGTGTTGTCTACTGCAGTGTCATGTTTATGCAACACTTGAGTACCTGAATGGCTGATTTTAGAACAAAAAAGGGAATCCAAACTCCCCAAAATGTTTTTCAGGTGTGAGAAATTGTACCCTATAGCACAATGGGAGTACCTAGGAATTTAGCAGCATGAACTGTGTGATTTATTTTCTGTTGTCCAGCTGTTCAACATCATCCTGATTCATTAAACAGCATGAACTGAGCTCCCAGAGATAAGCACTGATTTTCTGTATTCTCTTAAGTTGGAGGCATTGGACTCTGCAGACAGAAGGAAACATTGGTGAGAAGTACCAGAAACTGGACAAAAAAGCAGCACATTCCTGCAGTGTGGAGAGCTGGGAGGCCTGTGGTTTGCTGGTCAGGTTCTCCCATCTGCAGAACAACGTCAAGTTTGCCAGGTGACACTGATCCCAACCCAGATTTCTGGTGAGCTGTTCTGGCTGCCCAGCAAAGACTAATGAGAGTGACGAAGTAGGAAACATAAATCCTCTTTGGGGTGAGATGTATCTTGCAGCTTAGCACCTTGCATTTTGTGGTCAGGGGTCACTCCACTGAAGCCCAAAAGTGTGCCCTAAGCATCCCAGTGTATCCTCCTCTGCTTCTGCCACAGTCTGGGTTTGCAGCAGTGCTAAGATGTTCCTCCATCCAAATGGAGATGCCAATCCCAAGTATCCTGCTCAGCTTACACACGGCATCCTGTGCTTCTGTTGTGCACTTGCATCTTGTTTGAAAATTCCTCTAGTATTGCCAGTTCTGCTCTGCATCCATTTCTGTGGTAATCAGATACTGCTTCACTACTAATTTGTGTTAGAAACTGAAACAGGAGGTGGCAGGAGTGTTTGAAACTTGAGGGGAGCAGGTGTAAGTGTAGCAGATAAACACTGTGTTATGAGCTGCTGTGCTTCATTAACTGAAGTACCTTCATGTGATATATGACTCAAGTGATTAAACTTTGTGTAGTACTCAAAGAAGGCTCGATGGTGGTGTTTTCTCAGCCAGATTCTGCTGGTCTGTCATTCTGACAAACTGATCCAGACATCTGCAGCAGTGCTGGAGGGTAAAGTAATGGCAAGAGAGCAGCGTGTGTGGATCCGCGTGTGCACATGTGCTCCTGGTGCTACCAGGTTTTACAGTCCCTCTGCTTTCCTTGCAGCCAGAGCAATAAAACGGAACACACAGGGGATCTGTGTATGGGATGTTTACGAAGCAGAGCACTCACCCTACTGCTGTTTCTGCTTTTGCACGTGCTTATTCAGAGGTTCACCTGCTGCTTCCGCTCCGTGGGTCCCGCGGCCGGCGCTGCTGCCGTGGCGATTGTGAAGCTGCTGCGTGCTCCAGTGCCATGGTAACTGCATCCTGCTCTGCCGGCTGCCCGCGGGCACCGAGCCTGCCCAGTTGTGAAAGGAAGCAAGTGCTCCAAGTGCCAAATTGCGGTAGACTGACATGAGTCAGCTTTGATAAGTCCAGGTGAAGCCCTTTACCAAGGACTGCAAGTTTTGGTTTTTTTTTTTGAGAGAAGAAAGAGAAATAACTCCCATCAAATGTGTTTTGGATTTTTTTTTTTAACTCTAAAAGGCTAAAAGATGCATTTTCATTGGAATTGCCACCAAGTGCTAAATTGCTTTCTTGCTCTGCAGTTTAAACTCATGCTGTACAGATTTCTGTAAGGCTGTGCCACTTTTCCCATCATTTTCTCTTGTCTCTGTGTTGTGCACCCTGGCTTGCTCTTGGAGAGGTTAGAGAGCACCTTTTGTACTAACTGCAAGGTGAGTTCTTGCAGAGTACTGCCATAACATCTGAAATCATGGAGTTGTGCCTAAGAGAGAGCAAGTAGAGCTGGGGAAAAGCAAGGAATTCTTGTTTGCTTTTTGCAGAAGAAATACTCTGTGATAAAAACACAGGTGCATCACTTAATTACATGGAATAATAACACTGGAAACTCACAACAAGCAAGGGTAATTAAGGAATGCATTTTTCAAGTCTTTCATGTACGAGAGTGGAACGTTGGAACTTAACTTCTATGCTTCTGTTACCCTCTCTTGGCCCTCACTGGGTTGTAGAACCACCAGCACTGTGAGGGCTGGTACTGTGAACAGCAGTGTAGTGAGGCACTGAGGGGGAGGCTGTCTGAAAGAAGGAAGGTTGTGCTCAGTGCAGCATGATCGGGCTTGCAGCAAGCCTGGCTTAGCTAAAACACAGCTTCAGCTGACTCCGCTGTGCCCCCTCCACCTCTGGAGCCCTGCCTCTGGCAGGTGAGGGCCTGTGCAGACATCTCCACTGTGAAGTGCTGATGTGTCCTAAAGGGAGCAAGAGTGCAGTGAAAACTGGGGCAAAACTTGTGTAGAACAGAACCAGGACCATGAAAAGAAAAACCCCAGTGCCTTTAATGAAATCATTAATTACCATGGAAAACAGCACCAAAGAGCAGTGCTATAAACACTGGCCTGCAAGGAGCGGCCCTGAGCAGTGATCCCAGGAGGGCTGGAGAGGTGGAACTGTTGTCACAGAAGCATCAGTCTGTGTGATCCCCAGGTGGATTCCAGCCCTCTGGGAGGTGGTTGATGTCTGGGCCTCCTGAGATGTGGAGGTGGGTATGCATTTGGCAAAGCTCTTCAGCCTGTTTTTATACACCCTTCCCCACCAATCCCCCTCCCTAAATTGATTTCCTGAGTGTGAGAGCTAAGCACAGGAGGGACTTGAATGGGTTGGCTGATTATGGGAACTCAGAGCTTCAGATGAGCAGTATTTCTGTACTGATGCTCATTCTGACTGCTGTGGTATAATTATGCAACTGCTGCAAATCCATACGTGTTTAAGGTGCCTTATCCTAGCTAAAATGATCTTCTCTTTTAGAAGAATGCCCTTCATCTTGAAAATAGCATGCTGGAAGAGTCACTACTGCAAAGATATTAAATGAGGTAAATCTGTGAGAATTTCTTAGTCCCTCTTGTATTTTTGGGGGGTTGGAAATGTAAGATTAATAATTTCCTTCCCCTTGCGCTGGTTAATGATTTTAGGGAAAAGCAAACTCTTGCAAGGGAAGGATCTGCATAGAGTCTTCCTCTGTGATGTACTTCCTTCTGTTCTGAGTTGCACATTCCACACAGTAGCATGTTCAAAGCTGTGGCCGTTGTTCCAAAATCTTGGAAATGTTTGAAATTACTTCAGTTTTTCTGCTAAAATTCTGATATAAATATGTATAGGAAATACTTAGTATTCTAGAGACTGCAAGAAATCTAAAGGGAACAAATTCAGTAAAAATACACCATTGTCATAGCAAACTATGTTTTCAATCACCTTTCACCTGAATCTGGAAGTGGTCTTGGTCTACAGGATGTTTATTGCTTTAACACAAAATTTCACCTGAGCGAGTGGAACTTGCAGAATCTGGCTGAAAGTTGGACACAGCAGCACCTTTGCATCCGTGCAATGTCAGCTCAAAGTGATTTGTCAGTTCTCCCATCTGCAGCAGGGGCTGTGGGAATCCTTTCTTGCCCACCTGGCTGGGAGACCAGGAAGCAGTTGTGTGTCAAAACCTGATGTTGCTAAGTGATGGCAAGATAGCCACCTGCCTTAGAGTTACAAAGCCCCAGTGCTCAAACAGAAGGAAATGAACAGCTTTATTTTCCATTAACTGCTTGCGAGGTGTTTATTCACTCTGGTCCTGAAAATATCAAACATGTGCAACCCTTTTGCTCCAGCTGGAATCCTCAGAGTTTTCAAGTCCCTGGAATGGCCAGGGACTTGAAATTTTCCAGTCCCTGGAATAGCTTTTTATTCTGCCTGAGAATGCATCCACCAAGTAATGTTGTATTACCCTATAGCTGTGAGAGACTGCAGCCAGTTTGATGTATAAAAAAATACAGACTTTAAAAAAAAACAAAACAACAACTCAGCCAAAAACCCGATACAAAACTAAACTGCTTTTTGTCACCCAATACAAAGGCAGAGAAGAGGTGGTATTTGCTTTGTTGGTTATAATGTCAGAATCCATGTAATAGCCCTCTTTATATTTTATCTCCTTTTTCTTTTTTTAAACTAGAACCTATGTGGCCAAGAAGAATTGTAGTATTGGTTTCTTTTCTTATTATATTTTTTGTGACTATCAGAAATCCAGACTGTCAAATTTGCTAACTACTCTGGGACTGTTATCAGAAAATAGGAAAAGTAGGAGATCTTTCACTTTTTGTCTACTTATTTTACAGTTATTAAAAAAAAAATGGTAAAGGTTTAATTGCTCTCATGCCACAGGTGAGTCTGCTGTGTTCTGCTAAAATCTGTCTGCTCAATAAAGTACTTGCTCAGAATAATCTCTCAAAGGGAGATGGTGAGTGACTTTTGCAGCCGTGACTCATTGGATCTTCATTTTTAAAATGAAAAGATTCCCAAGACATATTAACTTTAAGATCTCATCTAGTAAATTCTTGATTAATAACAATAAGAGTATTAGTTTGACAGTGTGTCAAGGCTTGAGGGATTCATATAACCAGTGTTCTCTCTTCAGAACAGGATGGATAGTTCATTTTTTCACAGAGAAGGACTTGGCAACGACCCAGGTTTGGAACTAGAACCCCTCAACTGAGAGAATGGAAGCTTTCTAGTAATTGTCCCCCTATGAGGTGCAATCAGGAACCCAGCTCCCCAGATGAATTGGTTGTCCCTTCATCCAGAGGATGTGAAGCACCTGCGTGTGTGCAGAGGAAGGGTCAGGGGTTTTCAAGAATGAAATCTGTACTGGCGTGGGTGATTACTTCCGATTCCTAAGAAATGAGCTCTTCCTGGGTTTTACAGTTCTGCCCAGCACAGCTGACCCTTTGAATTCCAATTTGAATTGGAGCAGTTTCTAGCAGGGCCTTCTGACCCCAGAGGAGCTCTCTTCCAGAGTCAGGAGTGTGTCCTGTGTAAAGAAGTGTCCTCTCTTGGGAGTCTTGGTGCCTTGGTTCTCGGCTTTGGCAGTCTCAAAGTGTCACTCAGCTCCCACAGGCAGCTGCCAAATCCTGTAAGTTTAACTTTGCTCTTATGATTGATCTCTTCATTTGCTCCAAGTAGTGAATGGAACAGAAAGTTGTTTCTTTGTTTTATTGAGCAATAAAGAGAAAATTGTGCTTCTTTTACTAAACAACTGTTGCCAAAAATAGCACCTGACTATATTTTATCTGTCTCTTCTTCCTTACTATTATTTTACTACACTAAATGCAATCTTTTTTTTTCCTCCTTTGGATTTCTTTTCATCTTTGTGCCCTGAAGCTGCAAACAACAAATTTTGTGAGTCATATAAATGTTCTGAGACATCAAATTAAGTAGAAACTGGAGAATGAGTTCTCAAAAGGTTGTGAATGCTGCTGACGTCAATCTCAGATTGAAATAAGAAAGAAGATATGGCTGGCAGATCCTGTGAGCAGGACTGTAAGCACACTTATGCTAATTCTGTTGTTGGAGGAGAAATTGTGTTTTTATAAATGAAGGCGATAGTCCCAACTGAAGACTTAACAGGCATTCATCTTAGTAACTAGATGATCTTGAGCTTTCATATTTTAGGCTGAAATTTGCCTTCAGCAGATTCAAACGAAATTGCTTAGAAGTGACTGAAATGAATGGCAGCGTGCTTTCTGCTTTCTCAGCTTGTAATATAATTCAGTTTTCCAGCTCTACTTCTGCAGAATTCCTCCTTCAAAGTGACATTGCAAAATATGGGGTTTTTCTAATGAACAGAAGACTGTGATGAACCTATTTAGAGATTTTTCTTGATTGTCTCTGGCAGAGAACAGAATTTTGAAAGTAGCAAGGAGTCATGAAAGTCAATATGTCTTATGAATTATTTTGATATCATGAAACATTTATCTTGTAGAAAGCTCTTAGTAATACTGTTTTTGAAGTTAAATGCATGTAGATTGCGTATCCATATTGATTTGATGGTGCTATTGAAAGTTTCTATAGGTGAGGTGAAAAGAGTGCAAGAGATGACAAAAGGAAAGGGATGCTTTTTTGTGGAAACTATAGGGAAACTATTTGTTTTTAGCTTATCAGTGCAGAATATTTCTGTGCGTGCATGTTTTGCCTTTAATGAGTCCAGCAGTTCAAAACTGGCAAACAACGATGTCTTGTTGACTACTTTATTGTACCTGCATTCAGATGGTTCACTGGAAGCCTGCATCCAATTGTTAATTATTAGTGCTGCAGTGATCACTCTGAGTCTAGATGTGTTTTGACCAAAGGTATGTTTCCAGTGGTGAAGTAGGAGTTGAAGATTTTTAGCCCTTTTTCAAATCCAGCTGTCTTTTGGAGAGGATCTTACAGCAACAGATACAATAGCGCCAGGTTCAGAGAGACCAAAGTGAATTGAAGTGAGCCCAGAGGTTTTGAAGGAGCAAGGTAACGTGATTGCTGGTTAACTGGATCAGGGCAGCAGAGGGAATGCCTCCACCAGGTATCCCTATTGCTCTGCTCAGGTGCCTTCCTGATGCCGTGAAGAACTTTTGACAGATTTCTGTGGGAAGTTAGTTTTCAGATTGGTGGCACAGCAGGTAGCTGGGTATGAAATATCGCAGTCAAGGCCAGTATGAACAAAACCAAGAAATATCCCTTCGAATTTAGAGATTAAATACAAGCTGGATTTACCTGCAGGTAGCCAGCAGGAGCTCAGTGGGAAAGTAATGAAGTGGGGCTGTCTAGCTGGGTACTCGGTGCGAAATGTGGTTTTGCTTTGATTCTGAGGAGAGCGCAGGGGAAGAAGTTCTGGCTCTTGAAGTGTGCGCACACTGCTCAGTGAATAGAAATAACAAAGAAGAGCAGCCCCAGGGGCTGGGGCTGCTGCCAGTTCAAGGGATACCAGAGTGAGCCTGTCTCAGGGCTCAGGCTTCAGACACAGGCTCCTTCTGGAAAGGGGATCAAACCTCATCAATTTTCAGTCCTTTTTCTGCCATAACTCCTTGGTCCACTGAAAGGAAGAAGTAGGTAGTGGTGACAAACAATGTGGCTGAAAATGTACCAGCCACTGAGATAGGAGATGACGTGTCTGATGCATGTGCTGACAGTAGAATTCTAAGGCTTCTGATCAAAAATGATCTGAGATCATTTGGAAGTCACAGCGTACGATTTCATCAGTGAGAAAGGGACCTGTGATGGATGAGGTCCTTTGAATTACACCTATAGGGTTAAGAAGAAGTTTTAAATTGAGAGTCTGTGGGGGGTAAAAAAGGGTCTGGGGAATTTGCCTGATTCTGCATGGAGGAGGAGGAGGAGAGGTTTTAGTGCTTCAATTACAGGAATATTTTAGTATTGCAAAGGTAGTCCACCACAAGCTGGTTTATTGGCTGTTGGCTTCTAAGTTAGGAAAGTGTTTCCCCTGCTATGTTACTTATGTAAAGTTTTACATAATTATACTTTTCTGCCATTTTGTATCTGTTGCAGAAACATCCTTTTCTGATTGCTGTTTAGATCAGAATCTTGCGCTGTTCAGGACAGGATGCTGAAACACTTCAGCTGCTAATCTCAGCTGGCATGGTGATTTCTTTACCCCCTGGCGATACCTCTACCCAATGGTGAATGAGCACAGAGACAGAGAAGCATTTCTGTTTCCTGAAGCTTCCTGTTTCTGATTACCCAGCATAAAAATTAATATCTGCTGAATTGATATGTATCAGAATTCCTAAACAACTCTTCTGCCTCCAGCAGTGACACTCGATTACGTTTCTCACTCTTAAGCCTTGTAGAGGTTTAGCATTTATGAATCCCCTCTAATACTTTGCTTGACACATTTGGTTAGGCATATGACAGTGATCAGCTGAGAGAAAAACAAGTCATCTCATCAAGTACAAATTGAGGCTTCTAGTTTGGAGAGGCAAGCAAAGGTTTCCTGCTGTTTGAAGTCAGAATAGAACAGGGCTGTTAAAATAACTGTAATGCATTTAATATAAAAACTGGCTATGTGTCCACTTCCCAGACAGCTTCAGACAGTCTGCCACAGCTGGTTTTGTGTAGGAGGACTGGGTGCACTGAAACGAGGAGGTTCAGCTCTCACCTGGTGCCTCAGGATGCTGAGCACGCTGAGGGCGTGTATCTTACATTCTATATTGGTTCTGCAGCAAACTGGGGGATAAACCCCAAACACAGGGCTCTGGAGAGGTGCCCTCCCAGTGCCTCCTGGAATGCAGAGTAGGGGGTCTAGTGGGGAGGAGGGAGCCCTGGTGCTGATTGGGGTGGTGGCCTCTGCAGCCCCTTGGTGCTGGCTCCTGACATTCCTGCACAGAGAAATTCAGCAGTGGCTGGAGCTGCTGCTCTGCCAGCCTGGGTAACCTTTCAGCACTGGCTTCACGATGAAGGCTCCTAAGCATTCCTGCAATACCAATTATGTTAAGAAGTAGTTGGTATTGTAAGCAGGTGCATTCCAGCCCGGCATACCATGACAATTTGACAGCAGCCAGATGTTTAACTAGGTGGAGTAAGTGATGACTCGAAATACCATCATATAAATCTTGCAAATGGTACCACAGCTGAGCCTCTGGGTATGCCTGGTGAATTGTGATTTCTCAGAGGTCCTGTTTGATCAGAGCCTGAGCTCTTCCTTTAACCCTTGATTGGACCCCACAGAGACAGCAGGTATTGTGATGCATCTCTAGTGACTAATTTCAACAAGTCAGTTAATTGCTCCTTTGGAACTACAGAAGGCTGGTTGAAAATAGCTAAGTGTTGGTGTTTGGTGGAAATTGTCCTAATATTGCCGTGAAATGGAGCTGCAGAAAGAAGCTTCCTACAGCTGCACGGTCTACTTTGGTATACATTTCAGCCAGCATATGGTATGCATTTTAACTGAACACATGGAGAATTAATTTGATTTGAGTTGATTGATTTTGATTACTGACATGAGGATATGCTAATGAGAAACAATCCAGCATGTCTAAAAGATTGTTTCAATTTCTAGCACAGCTGATACATGTTTGTATCATATGCATGAAAAGTAGGGGAGAAAACATTTCTTTTGAATTTTTTCTCAGTGGTTACTCTGTGGTGAACAGGAAGAGACACATTATTCTGACTGCAGCTTGGCAGCACATTCTTCTGTCAGTACAAATTAAGACTGATTGAATATATCTAGCTAGGACAGGTGCAGTTTTTGCATCAGGAAATGGGCACTACTGGTAACTGTAAAAAAACTCAAGCCATTTTTCAGGAAAACTGCTGTGGATCAGGAGATGGATCTAAAAAGTTTCTGAAGGACGTTGTTCACTAGAGGTGTGTGAGGTCTAGGAGACCAGTTCAGACCAATGTCTTTGAAACTGGTTTGTTAGTTCTTAATTTACTGAAGCCTGTTCAGTTTAGATGTTGGTGTTCATGTTGTTTAGGGAGAAAAAAACATAATATCATAGTGGAGGATTTTCAGAGAAGGTAGATTATTGGATGCAACATCTCAAACCTGAGGCTAAGTACTTTTACTTGTGAGTATTCAGTTATAGGTAGGAAGTCTTGCGGTTGTTTTGTGGGGGTATAAACCAGCCAAGGTATGAAGTGCTGCTCTTTGAAAAGAAGTGGAACACCTTCCTTGATGGTTTTATTCCTCCTGAGCTCTCAAAAAAGTCATATTAACTTATGTAGATTTGGATCCTACAAATGCTGAACAAACACGCTTCACTCTAAATATACAACTAAGACCAGTGGAGCTGGTTGTTCTATCCTTATGAATATGGATGGAAATAAAAATCTTTCCAAGTGGTCAGTAAATGAAGCTGGGCCCCATAATAAGTCATTTGCTCTCCTTTTGGGAGACTTAAAATCGCAGAGGTGGTCAGGTTGGAAAAGACCTCTAAGATGGAGTGCAACTGCTTACCCAGCACTGCCAAGCCCAGCACTACCCTGTTTCCCCAGGTGCCACATCCACTTATCTTTTAAATGCCCCCAGGGATGGTGACTCCACCACTTCACTGGATAGCCTGTTCCAGCACCTGACCACCCTTCAGTGAAGAAATTTTTCCTAATATCTAATTTAAACCTCCACTGGTGAACTTGAAGCCATTTTCTCTTGTTCTTGCCTGTGACTTGCCTTTCCCTTGTTCTTCCCCTGTCACTTTTTACCAGGGAACAGAACCTGAACCCCACCTGGCTACAACCTCCTTTCAGGGGGTTGTGGAGAGTGACAAGGTCCTCCCTGAGTCTCCTCCCCAGGCTGAACACCCCCAGCTCCCTCAACTGCTCCTCATCACTTGCGCTCCTTCCCCAGCTCCATTGCTCGTCTCCAGACATGACTGATGTCTAAGCCCCAGAGTGATTTCCACCTAGCCAAAAATGCCCGCTTCATCAAGGAGGTATAAAATCTTATTTATCTAAGAACATTAAATGATAATCCACCACATAGTAATTGAGAGCAACTGATCTGAGTGACTTATGCAAATAATCACTATAGACACAGCTGCTGCAGGAGAGGAAAAAAGAGTGGGATGCTTTACAGCCATCTCTGCGCGACGTTTCTCATACAGGACTTGAGTAATCACGCTGCCTGTGTGCAGCTACCCAAGGTGAGCCGTATAAATAACATTTATTTAGGCAAACAGGAGCCTCCTGTATTAAAGCTGAGTTGGAGGAGGGGAGTTCCACTTCTTTTCCCCTTGTTCTAAGGTTCTGCAGTGGTGTCAAACCTTCTGCGTGGGTACAAAACTATTGCTCAGGGAGAAGAAATTCACAGGTAAAATAAGCCCACAAATGTCAGAGCTGCAGTTGCTTTGTCCCAGAGCAGCTCCGAGGTGATCACAGTGCTTGTTGCACTGTTGGCAGCACAGCTGGCAGTACTGCCAGTGAGGCTGCTTTGGGACTCTGGAGTTCTCTCACCTGTGATGTGTGAGAGGAGGAGGTGGCACCTCTGAGAAGCAGAAAGTCCCACTGACGTATGACATGTTGCTCTGTTGCTAAGTGGGGTGTTCTCCTTGGGTACACAACGACACAACCTGGCTTTTCTGCCTTTGCTGGATGTTTTGCAGGAGTGATTCATGGGATGTGAGCACAGTCACTAAGATCAGGAAGAGGTTTGCTGGTATTTCATCTGCTCCTGTCAAGCAGCAGGATGCTTCTCCTCCTGGATGTAGCAGATGACAGCCTTAATGTGTCCATGAGGCAGTTTGTATATGATATTTGGAAGGTATAGCTTGTCAGTTAACACCTGTCTTCATTCAGGTGGGTAAGCAGATGGGCAGTAAAGGCAAATGAACTATATATATGACCTAACATATAACCTAATCCTTTGTGGCCAAAACAATCTGCATTTCAATGTAGTACCTCCAATCTGTATTTCAATGTAAATGAATAGCTACCTCCAGGCCAGGCTGGCATTTCTTTTATTTTCTTTTTGCTATTCTTTTTTCTTTCTTTTTCTCTTATATATCAACTCTTCATTCCATAAGAAGAACACTAACTAGTCCTGGAATGACTTTGTCATACTGTGTCTGTAGATGCCTGTCTCTCACATGCCCCCAAAATTCAGGTCTTCTCTGCAAGGACAGTTGGGGATAGAAGTGGATCCATGGCACTGGAAGTGGCCAGAAGTATTCCACGGAGGTGGGGAGGTGTTTATGTAATTGGGAGGAAAATCCCTGCTAGTCAAAGGTCAGTGAAGAGAGATGTGTTCTCACAAAGACTCAGCAGGACTCCTACAAGGCCTTGGCAAGTGGCCTTGTCTCCCCTGCTTTTACACCCTGTGATGAGCTTTCTCTCCTCCTTTTCTGAGCTGCCCTTCCAGCACTGTCCATCTGGAGTGTCAGGAGCCTGCTCTGTGATTGGCAGGGTTTGTCACTGTTGAGCAAGTGAAGCAATGGAAGATCAGCTGCTAATCTCAGCTGACCTCAGGCAAACCCAGAAAACCTCAGCTCCTACAGCAGCGTACCTGGGCACAAAATCTGGATTAGATGCTTTTTCTGAAGTTACATTGGAAAACTGTGCCCAGAAATTATTTCACTTTCAAATTGTGGGAACTGTAATGAATTATGAATAACAAGCTGGTGACACTTGTGAACAAAGAAATTCTGAGAAGTCCTGTGCTGGTTTATTGCAGCTTCCTGCACAACAGGATGAATGAGTTTGCAGCAGGGAAAGTACAGGTCTGTGTTAAACTATTCAATTTTGTGTTGAAAACACGAAGCTGGAAGGAACAATAGTATCCT
This sequence comes from Tichodroma muraria, assembly GCA_013390105.1. NCBI lineage: Eukaryota > Metazoa > Chordata > Aves > Passeriformes > Sittidae > Tichodroma > Tichodroma muraria. Next base: position 49,462 of record WAAG01021447.1, read on the forward strand.
GGTAACTTGTGATCCTAATCTTCTTTACAAGATTGTAAAACTGTTTACCCTGGCAGTATCAACTTAATATAGCACATTCTTTCTGAATTTCTTGTTTTCCCTTTTATTACAACGATGTGTTTGCAAACTCTCTGATGTTATATACTACTATTTGAAACTTTGTGATACCTTCAGCAAAACAAATATACTAATTAAAAGTATTTTTGCTACTGTGCCTAGCTGATTTTTTTCCTTCAGTTATTCACTTTCTTTGTCTTAACAATCCTATTAGCACCCGAGAATTCTGACCTAAGCACAGTCTAATTGGGACACAATGTGAAGCCTGTGTGGTGTTTCTCTTTTCATTAGAATATTTCATTAATTGTATTTTCATCAGTTCCTCCTGGAATCTGAGTATGTCTGCAAAGTGGCTTTTCAGTAGCCGTGTGGATACAGAGGGGACGACAACTCTGCTTCTCCAGGGTGTGGGTATACTGCTCAGTGCACTCTGTGCACTAAAATCTGCATTACCATGCTTTGAAATTGTCCAACATTCAGATTATGTCACAAGCTGACAGAATGGAAAAGCTCCAAGAGGAGGATGCTGCTGCATGCTGGAAACATATGTCACACAGCATCAAATCCTGGCCTGAGTCTCTTGGATGCATGAACCAAATGCATCTTTGTCTTTGAATGTCTTAAGCTTTACCAGATTTCATTATTCTGTGGCTTCTGAGTTTGGCCAGACCCCTGGAAGTGACAGAAGGAACTCTACACAGAGTTTCAATTTTTTACAGAAAAATGTAAAAACCAACCAAGCAAAAACCCCAGCAACCAAAAAAGTCCCGACCCACCATCAGATGCAGATTACCAAAATAATTAATTGAGGTGTTTTCCCTCCCTTTTAAAAATTTAAGTAGTGAAATGGGTATACAAGTCCTAGACCTAGTGAGATCAGCTGGAGTTCTTCGGTCTTACTGAGTGTGGCAAAGATAGTATCACTTTATCATCTGCAGTTTCTAAGTACCTTGGGAATTGCAGATTTAGAGAGTCATTCAAGCTTGAAGGAGAGACTGCCTGAAGACCTGCTGATACCTGTCACAGATGAAGAGACCTGTCCCCTGCCCAAGGAAGCTGATTGTTTTGCCTTTTCTGGAGCAAGATTTGTAACATGCTGGGATGATTGTTGTACTTAACTCACCCAAATACAGCTCATCTTTCCAATGCCTTCCCATCATCTTTTTTTCTGTTCTTTTGGCTCATTTCATTTAGTCCCCTTTTCCTCAACCATGACATGTTACAAGGTATTTCCTTCCCTGAAGTGACAGATTCCATAGTCCTAGTCTGTTTCTAGTTTCATCCCTCCCATTTTCTTTGATGGGCACAGAAAAACATCTTCATTTGCCAGGTGCACCTTGAATACCTGCCGTTTTCCTTCTTTCCACACAAAAATGCCACCTCTTCCCTTTCTGAAGAGCAGAGCATGGATGTGGCACTGAGGCAAGTGGGGATGGGAGGTGGTTCCTGCAGCTAATGTCAGTAAGCTGTTTTGAGAGAGGGGGCATATGTGGAGGTCAGTTATGCTTGCATCTCATTTCAGGAGGTAGACTGCAGCTCGCCGGCTCACTAATTAAAAGGAGGTAAACATGTTGCCTGTTCTTATCTAAGAGTTTTAATATAACATTTGCTGCCTGTTGATGTAACTACCCTAATGAATGCAGGGTGATTTGATGTATCATTAGTGATGTGGAAGGACACTATGAGATTAGAAGAGAGTGTTTATTCTTTGTCATCTAATACTTATTGCCTGACTATTTGACTCCAGGAAGAGTACATAACATGGATGAAAGTTTGCTGCATATTTACTTTTACCCTATTTAATGAGGATAATTAGAATCCAGGAAATTGTTAGTCACTAAGCATCAGGAAGGTTGTCAGAGAGAACTGTTTAAAAGTTGCAAAGAGTCCTTGTTGAGGATTAGATTTTAGGATTCCTTGCTCTCAGCTGGAGGTGTTAGCAAGAGATGAGTTCTCATGTCACGACACAGTTTGCTAAAAAGGCCTGGCTGATGCCTAGAGTTATGGGAGCTCTCAGTTTGTCCTGGTAGGACAGGGATGGAGTCTTCCACTTCTCCTCCAGGCTCCATGTGAAGAACTAGCAAAAGAACACATCTAAACAGTTTTGGATATTACTGTGGCTTTCATAATTTTTCAACTGACTCGAAAGATGTAAAGAAAAGCTGTTGTCAAGGGAAATTGCTTCCCTTGGGAAAAATAGATGGAGAAAGTAGATCTTGGTGCCACGTGAAGAGAGACTTATTTTTTCCTTTCAGTTCCTTGTATTAATTTTATTAGTGCTTTAAATGGGGATACATTTTGTTCTCTGAACTCTGTTCTTCTGATGGTGGTGTTTGTGATGTGACCATAGCAGTGAAACAGCAGCTGCTCCCTGAAGGACCAGGAATCCCTCTCTTCTGCAGAATGGGCAGATACTGCCACTGCCTGAGTCTTGGGATAAAGCATCAGGGTAAGCCCCAGACAGCCTACACCAAAGCTTCCTCTGCTGCTATGAAGCCTCCAAAATTGTGTTGAGTTATAATTCTTTGATGTCAGAATAAGGCAAAACAACAGCAGGCAGAAAGTGCAGTTAATTTAATTGTACTTTCATAATGTTTTGAAGCAGTTGTGCTGTTACTGAAGTCATGTCCACTTTAGTGAAAATGTCTTTAGCTTACTGACAGATCTAATTCTGCTCACTTATGCTTTGCTCCAAAGTTCGCTTTTGCTCTGTTTCAGTCCACAGAAGTGATTTGGGATGGGGTGGGACAAAAAACAAGTCCTAAGAGCCCATTTTTAATCTCTGTCACAGTAAATAATGTGTGTTGCTCCAAACATCAACTTGTTGCACCTTCTCCAGACACATCACTCAGCTGCACGTGAAAGCAGAGCACAGTCTGCCCAGAGGTTACTGCTTGCTAGGAAGGCCGCTTTCATTTGATAAGTATTTCAGTGTGTGTTTTTCCCAGTGTAACACTACTAATTCATTCCTAAGCTGGAAATTGTTTCCAGAAGTGCGAGGTAATGGAGTGTAGTTCAGCTCCCTTTGCTGAACTGTGCCAGGGGTCCAGAGAGTCTGATTTCAATTTTCTGCTGGCAGAGGGCCTGGGTGATTTAGGAAGCAGCATAATGCATGAACTTGTGCTTGTATCGTGCCTGATACTATGATTGCTTCAATTACAGATTGGTTGATAGACCTTTGCCTGCTTGGGGTAATGCTGTGCAGTTTCCCTATTTTATGAAGCTAAATTAATATAAAATTGCTAGAATATAATGAAGACTGATGCCCCAGTATTTCTGTTGATCTGTAAAGCATTGCACACATTTAGTGTTCTGTACAAATATGATCTCATGCTGTCTCTGTTCCTCATAGGATTTTTATTGGCTTTAAATAAGACAGTTTGGAGCTGTCATTAGCAGCTTTCTTACAGACTCCTTTCCTTGGGCTGAGGTCTATCTTTTGAGAAACAGATCACATGGAAAATACAGTGTCTTGTGTTCCTCTTACCTAGACATTTAGTCTCATTTGAGAGAAGTCAGGACCCCTGCATGTGCAAGATTCTTTGCTGAGGTCACTGGATGCAGACAGGACCTTACAATTCTTCAGGACTTATTTTATATCAGTCCCCAAGTGTCATCTCCCCAAATTTGGGCTGAACTGAGTGATCCTATTAAGTAAAAACAGCAGGCTGTACTTGAGATCCTGACCAAAGCCTCACTGGTGTGCATGGCTGGGGACAGGTGAACCTGGAGGCATGGAGCAGCAGCATATTGCTTTTTTATAATGCCAAACCCATGTTTTCTTCAGCTGGGAAATCTGCTGTCATTTTCCCCTGTCTCTCTGAAAAGGTGAACGTCTGAAAAGGAACATGTGCTTTTCATCAGGAAGGTTTGAGCCACTCAGGCCCTTGATGTGTCCACTGGCCAAAGGCAGTTTGGGGCTTAGCAAGAGCAGGGAGGTGGTGATGAATTGGTCAGTAAAAATAAAACTGTTAAAATACCAAACAGCAGAACCTCTTGCATGTGCGTCGAGGAGTATTTGCTCATGGCTCTCTTTCCAAATGGAAAAGAGGAAGGAGCATCACCACAAGGATGGGTGAACTTAAAACGGTGCTCAAAAGAACCTCACACCTAGAAAGGCATCAGCTGTAACCACTTCTGCCCCGAGGTGCTTCCTGGGCTGCCTTGGGAGCCGCCTGCAGCAGCTGCACAACAAAATTTCTCTTTTAACATCCTATCTGTGTGGTTATAATAGAAAACATCACGGTAAATGGTAGAAGATTGTTTTCTTTGTCTTGTGCTATTACTGATCATCATCATGCGTGTACTGTTGTGGCTGACAAAGCACTTCAATTCTAAGCTTCTATTTTAAGACGCTTAGGATTACTCCAAAATAGCTGTTCTTTAGCTGAAAGTCTTCCTTTATATTCTTAGCAGAGATGTGGGTTTACTTGGAGAGTTTCAAATTCCATTTGATTTTTTTTAAACGTTTCTTGTGAATTTAAACATGTCACCAATATATCAAATCTATTTATTACATTGTTTTTCAAAGTATGTGCACGTTTCTGTCAAACAAAAACACATGAGAGAGAGGAATCTATGTTACTGTTAATCCCAGCATTTAGAAAATGTATTTCAAACTCCACTGAAGTAAGATATGTACTTTTTTCTGTTCCTTTTTATTTACCTTCTGGTTTATGCGATTCAGATTGCTCTTGGGTTTTCTTGTCTTTAAGCTTTCATTCTACCTCCTTGAGAACTAGAACCTTCTTTATATTTTTGTTTAATGCTCACCTGAATACAGCAGTGGGTTTTTTTTCCTAATTTGGGAGGTAATAAATTGAAAAATTGCCTGATTGACTCTTAATTTCCACCAAATCTTGAAAAATTACACATTAAGATTTTAAAGACCTTAAAAGATTATATTTTCTTTTTATTGGCTTGTTGTTGTTCATATAAATGAAGCTTGATTATTTTATTTTTGTCTTGCTGCTGCCCTTCAAATTAAAGCACACGTTCTTGTCTCATGGTTTTAATTCAATTTGGTATTTTAATCTCAAAAATATCATGGACAGCTTCCCAGAATTTCAGAGCACTTTGTCTTAGGATTGACCCTCTTGACATAATATCTCTAGGGGGCTCTTGTGAAGTATGAAGCTCGGATTTAGCCTTAATCCACTCCCAAATAAGATGAAATCTCCCCTTGATAAGAGCCAGCCCTCGCAGGGATGCTCCTAGCAGAGTACCAAGGTGGTTTTTTTTTACAATTAGGGGTTGCAACAGGTCTTTCAGCACAAAGTCATTGACTTTCGCAAACACCGAAATAATCGCTTTGTAAAGGAGGTAAGGAAGGTCTCGCCCAGGGCCGGGCACCATCCCCGGGTACCGCCGCGATGCCCGTCCCTGCGCCGAGCCGGCAGCCCCGGGCGCTGCCCTTCCCTGCTGGTTACCATGACATTCGATCGCCCGGGAACGGGCTCCGGCCGGTCTGCCTGGCTCTGCTTCGGGGCTCTCGGCGCGGGCATTTGCTCCGCCCGCCTGCCTGCGGTGGAGCGGGAGGGAGCCCCACGGCACCGCCGCGCTCATTCCCTCCACCGGTCCTCGCTCCTTCCGAGATCAAAGAGCCAGGCCACCGAGTCCAGGCTGATTTGTACGGCGCGTCCCTTGGCTTCTTCCTCGCAGACTGCGCGCTTGCTCTTTTGGCAGCCGATTCACAGCGCGTTGGGATCCCCCTTCGAGCCGCTCCCGTCTCCCGGGCTAGCAGGGAGCTGTGCCGACCCGCGGTGGCCCTGGGCTGGAGCACTCAGGCCCTTGCCCTGCAGGACCAGTTAGGGTGGCCCCGCTGGCTCATTCTTAGGAGTGAGTGCTGCTTCTGAAGTGCTCCGGCTGTGATTAATTTAGCAGCTTCTCGACAGCAGCTAATTAATAATGCTCACAGTGGCCAGCTCTGCTCAGACATCTGTGCGTTGTACAGCTGTTCTTACAGGGGCTGATTAACAGAATTAAGGGGTATATGTGGGAAAACTAAAAAGACCTAGCAAATCTGGCAACATATTCCGTAAAAATAATGCATCCACTGCCCAGTGCTACTTGCTCTGCGATCTCAGCCTCCTAGATGTTTTTGGTTTAGTTTTTTATCATATCAGTGATGGTTTTATCACTTGCCCACAGTGGATGGGCTTTCAATTGCATCACATGCCTCTTGAACTTTGTTTGCTGTTTGTTTGTAGCTAAAGAAATGGAATTTGAAGCAGGCATATGGTGTGGATGCTAAAGATTTTTATCACTGCCATTTCTTTATTTTTCTATCAAGGCAGCAGAAAGAATCAACAATATAAGACTGATCTTCATTCTAGTTCTAAGTAATGATAAATAAGACTTTTCAATTCTATGAGATTTAAGATATGTGCACAATGAACTTAATCTTGGTGTGTATCTCTTTATGTGATTTCACCTTTGTAGCCACTGTCTTTTAAATACTTTAACAGAAGAACTCAGCCTACAAAAAGATGAGAAGAGCAGATAAGGTTCATAGGCAAGCCAGGCCTGTTCCAGTCCTCCTTATCCTCTGACAGATCAGGAAGGGCAAGTGATGCTGATCTTCACTGCACTCTCAATGCACCTGGGAAAATGGAAATAACATTTTTAACATCTTAGCAGGTCATGAGCAGTAGCGTCAATCACAGTACCTTGGCCTGATTCTAGTGTGGGAATTGCACTCTGCTGAGCAAATGCACCTCGTTGCATTTTCAGTGATTCATTTTTTGTCTTATATGGTGTGGAGTTACTGAGAAAAGTTAAAAGAGCAAGGGCTTCCCTACCACCAGAAATATTTTAATGGTGGATTAGGTCAATCTACAGTAGCTTTTCCTGCTTGTCCATAAGCTTATTTTACAAAAGTACTTTGAAGAGTAAGTGCAGTACCTCACCTGAAGAGATACTTAGCCACTGAGTTACAGGAAACAACTTCAAAAGCCAGTGTGTTGGGCATGACCGAGGCCTCTGATGACTGGTGAGCTCTTGAAGACTCTGCATGCATTAAAAGTCTCTTCCCAAAAAATTTCCACCTCTCTGTTGCGAGCAGTTAATGTTGGAATGTTAGAGAGAACAGGGTGGTAGAACTTTCTGTACAGGATAAGTAAAATAGGATAGGAAAAGGGAAATTCCTGCAACTGATAAGTACTGAAATTATCCAAGGCTGCTAGTTTTACTGCTTCTAAAGAGTAGAAATGAAGATAGCCATAATGGGGAAATGTTTAAAAAGCACTTAGTAAGGGTAGAGCATTTTATCAAAAAAGGCAAGGGTTTTATGTTGGGTCTTTCTCACATCAGAAATGTTTTCCTGCATATTGCTGGAATGAAATGCCTCTCAATGTAGCTGAATGCATCTAAGTAAGTTCCAGTGCCTCTTGGGCAGTGGGAGCACTAAATAACAAGAGAGGGAAAAGAAATGCCTAATATGATCTGTTGAAAAGGAGCATTTTGATCAGAGCTGAGTTCTGAAGGAGCCAGGTTTTATTTTGCTCCTGGCAGCAATTGAATCTTCACAGGTTTTTCATGACATCACATCTTTTCCATGTCTTAACCAGTGACTCATCCTGCTTGCCTGTTTGTTCCTATTTCTAGCTGCCAGCAGGAAACACTAAGCTTAATGTTAACATTCTCTTATTAGTGACACATCCTAGTCTGCCCAAGGTCCCTCTCCCTTGTGGTACCTGGTAGGTGGGTTGTTTTTTTCCCCTTTCCCAAGGTGACTTTTGTTTATCTGATTCTTGGTGGCTTCCACTCCAAAGTCTACTTTTGCAAAGGAGGGTTGTGTGTGTGTGTGTGTGTGTGTGTATGTGAATGTAACATCCCCCTATAACAACCACGGGGCTGGGAAGAGGATTATCCTGTCACCAAGGGTGACCAAACCCCAAACAAGGTGCAAAATGCCAAAGTGTAGGTGTTACAATGTGACATTTAACAGCAGGGAAGAAGTCTTTCCTTCACCAGGTCTGATGAAGCCCCAGATTGTGGTGGGTGCTGGTTATTAGGGAGGACAACCTCTGTTCTGGCTCTGAGGAGCCTATGGAAGGATGATGCCAAGTATGTGCAGCTTGTAGATATTGCCAATAGCTGGATGATAAGCACTCTCATTATTGCATATTATTCTTCTTTTTTAAAAAAACAAAAATCATGGAAATCATACCATAATCCTTCAAAAAATTGCAATGTTTATTTCTTTAGAGGCTATTTGTCACATACTCTGCTAGAAAAGTCGTGGTGCTAAGGGGATTAAATTCAGTACAGATTAGATGTTTCAGTGACATTTTATTTGAAACAAAGAATTTGTGGCTGGAAATCTTCACTAGAAGAAGGATGGTTCGGAATCCAGGATTGTGGTTTTTCAGACCTCCGGCAAAGAGCATTTGTCATTATTTAAAAACTCAAATATATTTCCTGTGTTAGTACCTCGCAGTTTCTGCTGAGACAGCCAAGTAAATTTAAGAAAAGCTGAATCTAGTCCTATTGTGAATGTTTGTATGACGGATCTTGAGACTAGAGGGCATCTGCACACAATGCAAATGCATTTAGGTCTTTTTCTTCTCTGATAAACACTGAATTTTGATTGCTCATTAATGCAAAACCTTCAAATTTTTGTTTCGAGCTACGCACTAATGGTCCTGTGGGTGTTTTTAATTGTTTGCATAAAGCACAGGCACGCACGTAAGCTGCACACTGGTAGCACACTGGTGTAAATACACCTCACAGAGACCCTCCTGTGCCTGCTTACAGCCAAGCTCTCTGATTCCTCCTTAGGGACAGCCTAGCAGGTTTCTGGATGCTAGGGGCTCAGGCTATTCCACCTTGGCGTTTGGCTAGGCTGTTAATTAGTGCTACATCACCTTTCTGCTGGTCCCTGCCTGTGCCTCATGTACTTGTCTTCTAATGAGTTTGTGGTCTACCTGGAAATCTTGCAAACAACTTGGTGGGACGGGGAGCAATTTCTGTCAGTTGTTTTTTTCCTTCATTGGATAAACAACTTGAACTTAAAAGCCTGAAATTACTAATTACCTGAGGCTCATGGTGTTTTAAACTGAGGAAAGGAGAACTGTTGTAAATGCTGAAGGAAGCGAGCTCAGATTTTGCAGTTTGTTTTATTTTATTTATGCTGAGGCATCTGTGTGTTTGTGGGGGGGTGCACTTAAGCTCTCGTGTGAGTCAAGAAAATTAAGCCAGTTTATTGCTGTCTAAGAAGCTAATGTAACCTGAGGAAAAAAGTAATTTCAGGGTGATAATACAACAATTCAGGTGCAGTTGAAAAATACCACTATAAGCTCTGTATAGAGCTCTGACAAGCTCTGTACCTGTACAGTAAAACAGAGTGAGGAAGCCGTCAGTGACTCAGATGAATCTCTGCATTGTATACCTTGGCTACCAGGGCAAGGGTATGAACAATCTTTACATATCATGAGATACAGATGCATTTCCCTCACACACACTCCCTCTGATAATCTGAGAAGGCAGGCACACAGGTATATCCTAGTGAATATTCAACTTATCCTTCTAATGATTGAAGTGCACTGCCCACATAGGTCAGGTTATGACTGAGCAACATGTTATCCCTTGGGGTTCTGTACCTCCTGCAGCCCCATCTCTCACTAATGTAAAAATTGGGGCCCATCCCCACGCACAGGGGGACGGCATACAGAATACTGAAATCAGCAAATCAGATTTGCAAAATTCCAGAGCTTTCGGGCAATAGCACAATTTGGCTTTTTCAGTCCCATTCCTCGCTGAGCTGAGGCACTGAGGTGGTATCAGGATAGCTTTTGGAAGTCACCCTGTGTGTCCCTTGAGGTTGCTTCCCAGGACAGCCTGGATGTATGTCTCCAGAGCTGAGTCCTTGCTCTGAGGCATTGTCAAATTTAATTTCTTTCCAAATTATTCTGCATGTAACTTGACAATATGTCTTGCAGTCACTTACTGCCTAGTCACAGCCTCATGCCCTGAGCCAGAGTGAGCACTGGTTAAACACAGAGGAGGAAACAGGAGATGAGATTTGGAAGGCAGATGAACCTGTGAATGCAGGTATCAAATGATAATGCTGTGAGCATGAGAAGTGGAGAAGCCTGGCTTCCTATGGGTTTGTTTGGTTTTGTTGGTTGTAGAATCTCTGAAGTTACTAATACTGATTTAGGCCTTCTCCTAATGAGACAAGAAGAAAGCCTCTCTTGTGTGAACCCTTTGGTGTTCAGAAAAGATAATCATTACACTTCAGCTTTTTTCACAGCTAAGGTATGCTTAAGGTCTCTCTTCACCTTACCAACTACTTTTTGTGACATATGTAAAAACATTTGAACACATTTTCCCTCATCCAAATTTGGTCAAGAGTGCCTATGTGGAGATTGATGTTTTAATAAGCCTCAGGTCTTTAGGAAATCAGGTTAAAATAAAGCAACTCTCATCTCTCTGAATAGAAGAACAATACTATTATTGCTGAGACCTTCCTTGCTTGAAAAAAATATAATTAGGATCTAGTTGTCATGGCTGGTATGTGCTCTTCAGCAGCTGAGGGGCGATGTGGTGTCAGTGAATAAGAGAGTGCTCTTGTGATGGATTTATCACTGGCAGGAAAAGAAATGGTCACTCAGGCTTCAGGGTGGAGTCCAGCTCATTCTGATATTCCCATCTCTGACCTGCTGTCAGGAGGGAACAGAACAATTCCTCAGCCAGTGTGCAATGGTTCATCGTGATCAGCCAATGGACTACCTTGTCTTGAAATAAATGCACAAGTTTAAGGGAAAAAAATCACATATTTTCCCAGAGAACTGGCAGAGAAACAGCAAGATTCCTGCTGCACAGCCTCTCCACTGGGAAATTCACAGTATGTTACAGCTGTGGACAGTCTCACAGTAGGGCAATAGCAGAGCCTTTTAAGCAAGCTGTAGGGAGCTTATTTACAAGCACTGTCCTCCTACAGAGAGCCTCTGTGATGTTCTGGTGCAGAACAACAGGCGGACACAGACTGGCTGCTGTGTGTTCTGCAAGGGCCAGCACTGT
>WAAG01021448.1:3149-13506 GCA_013390105.1 Tichodroma muraria
GGATCTGCTGAATATAGCTAGGGATATTGCCTGCGGCTGTAAATATCTGGAAGAGAATCATTTCATCCACAGGTGAGGAGAAACAGTCTCTTCCGTTGTGTCTCAAGTTGCATGAGGCTCATACACTTTCTATTTGCAGTGGATTAGACAGGACTAATCTCCACAGGGGAGACAGATTATTTCCTCTACCAATACAGGCTTGTACTTAGATGACCAGGTGGATCTCCCTGGTTTTTTTTTAGGAGTTAGGCTCTGCACTGTTCTTTGCAGTCCTGGAGGGAGAGCAATGTTCTGTTCCAAGTTAGAGGGTGTAAGTACTCGTTTTCGGGTTCCTGCAAGACAGTTGGGATTAGCCCTGTAGTCCACTAGATGGTAGTGTCACTCTGTGTTGGCTGATAAGACTGTAAGGTATTTATCTCCTTTCTCATCTCCCTATCTTGACTTAACTGCTTTCCCTATCCCACCAGCACATGACAGTCCATAATATTTGAGCCAACGACTAGAGAAGGGCAGAGCAAGGATGACAGGAGATAAAAACACATCTCAGGCTTCCTTCCCAGCTCAGTGGCTGACCTGCTTGCATGGTCTTTGGAAGCCCGTATTTGTCTCTTCAAATTCCTTTTTGCTCATTTGTTGAGCAAAAAAAAAAGTCGATATAGCATGCTTCAAATAAGAACAAAATATTATAGAAGGGATAAAGGTTGTAGTTATCCTTTTAAAATGCCTGTTTGGGTGTTGAAATCCTTCATTTTTGATTAAGAATTGTTTCAGCTCATAATGTTCCTAGGCATAGTGGGCAGCTGGATTCCTTACTGTGATGTGCATGCTGTGTTCAGCACTTGTGTGTAAAGGAGAGGAGAGTCCTTGCACACCAGAGGGTCACACAGGCTCTAACCAAACCAAGGTACAGCCTGGAGATGTGCAGGCAGGCAATTGACTCAGCCACACGTGCGGCACGTGTACCTACATATGGGGCTGCACAGCAGAGAGAAGGGAAACAGTGGGCAGGGGCTGCAGAAATCCAGGGGAACAATTGTAAGCAGCAGTTGGAGCAAGCCAGGAAGTTGAGATATGGGAATATGTTATTTGGCTTTATGATTAGAACATCTAAAACAGTTTTCAGACTCCTTCATACTCCAACAATAAGGAAGCTCCAGTGGAAAAGAGTTAGAGATTTCTGTCATTAAAAAAGAGCAGTAAGAATGTGCAACAAGTTTTGGCTCTTGGATCTCTTAATAACTACATGAGAGGATCAGTATTCTAATTGGAAACTTCTGAAAATTGGATTTGAGAATTTCCAATTGAAATTGGAGTTCATCACTACAACATTATTTTTTAGAATGCTTACTGTAACAGCAGTGTATGACTTTAAAAAAAAGAATCTCTGGGTCAATCATTGTTAGATCTCTAATATAAGCAACCTGGGAATGGATTCATTTTGTCTAAGCCTACAATTCAATAAATCTGAACACAAGGAATTTCCCTCAGGTTTTGTATTAGTATTTGCTAATGATGTCAGCATTACTTAGAATGGGTTGGGAAATGAAGAAGGCTTTCATTACAGATATCAGGAATCCTAGGGGTAAAAGGTGTGTAGTGGGGTTGTAGAGAGGCCTCTACAGAGCAGGAATTGTCATCTAGGGGTCACAGCTGATAACAGAAGAGAAAGTTGAACCTGACTTCCAAATCCTCAGATTTCTCAAGGTTAGCAATGGGAAGAAACATATGAGTTGTTCAAGGAGCTTATTTTTCTTGGCAGTCAACAGGACCCCCGCAGGCTATGATTTTAATGAGTTTCTTTTCAGAATGCATATTTAAAATGAACAGAAATATTTTAGCCTTGGCCACGAAGGCATCACTTCCATTTCTCACAAGCTAAACTTGCACCCAGCAAACAGCTGCTTCCATATGGAGCTTTGATTGATTCCATGGGAGATATACAGAAGTAACAAAGCAACAGATCACCAAATCTGTTCTACATAACTTTTCAAGCGGTTTACTAAGACTGTCCAACAGCATCACATCTGTAACTGATGGGGACACTGCTGAGATGTCCCTCTTTAAAAAAAATAGAGCAAGAAAGAAATCTGTCACAGTGAGGTTGAAGCAAAAGAGGTTGGGTCTGTTCCTCTTCTGATACTGATGCTGTTTTCTGCCTCGGTGAAAGAAGGTGTGAATGGGGAAAGCTTGGCAAATTCTGGGTAGAAGATCTCATTCAAATGCCATTTAAGAACTGTGGTTAACAAAAATGATAATGTAACTGGAATTCTTTCTTATTTTAACAAGGCTCTTCTCATTTGTGTAAAGATTACTCAAGTAAGACTTGCAGGACTGGGTCTAACACTTTTTCTTTATTCCTTTAACTGCTTAAGAGTTTAGAATTAGAATTAATTTTTAATTTTATTTTTTTTAAGAGATATAGCTGCAAGGAATTGCCTTTTGACCTGTACTGGAGCAGGACGAATAGCCAAAATTGGTGACTTTGGAATGGCCAGAGATATTTACAGGTAAGTGAAGGGCAATTTCAATTCTGTGAGTAACTCAGTAATCTGTATAATTTTGACAGGTTTGAACTGTTTCATGATATGTGAAACAATGGAACCAGCCATTAGGTGTCTGAATTTGATGAGCAGTTAACACTAACTTGTGTTGACTGTAAATTAACACATCTACACTTATAAACCAATCCACTTCAACTGTGGTCCCAGGAAACTACAAACACTTGTGGACACTAAACCAGGCAGAGGAAAATTTATTAACTACTTGATAAATAATCTTAAAAAGGATTGATAAATAATAATATCTTGATAAATAATATTAAATTGAAATTACAATTAAAAATCCCCAGTAACCATAATTATCACTTCATGATGTCAAGAAGACTTGCTGCATCAACACCCTGTGCAAAGCATTGGCAAGTTTGATGTCTTTAGCTGTGCACAAGAACATCCTCGGTTTGCATCGCAGTTGCAAAGAGGATGTAAAATCTGGCTCCAATGCACTATTTGTGTTGATGACTTTTCCTTTTTCTCACTTGGCCCCCACTGTTACATGAATTCCCCAGCTGCTGTTACTGTGGTGATAAGATCTTTTCTGTATCAAAGCCCTTTCAGGCTGTGTGACGTCTTTGGTGCATTTTGTCTTTCCCAGAGCAAGTTACTACCGCAAAGGAGGAAGAGCCATGCTTCCTGTCAAGTGGATGCCACCAGAAGCTTTTCTAGAGGGCATTTTCACCTCCAAGACAGATACCTGGTAATAAATGTCTTTTAATCACTACTGCTACTCACTGAAAAGCATCAAGAAATGTACTGCTCAAGGAAAAAAAGTGTACTCAGCAGGAACCTTAAAAAAGTCAGAATTTCCCAGAAAAATACGAGAAGTCTTCCTACTGCATTCAGTAGAAGTACGGTTAAAGAATCCAGAATAAGAATTTAAAAGTCGAATATAAATAGAGGTAATGAAAATTTGCTATTCATAAATGTAGAGTATCACATGAAGCCAATCAAGAAGTAAAAAGCAAAAGCAGATTAGATTCTCAGGAAGTCTCAGTTAAAAATCCAGACAAATATCATCAAATACTTCCCTCACCCTTCAGAATCTTCCAGCTTCCATCAGTGACAAACTCTGCTTATATACCTTGTAAATGACTCTCTCTGTACCACTCAGGATTACTCTTTTGTATATTTTTTTCTTGCTGCTTATAAAATGACACCAGATTTAATCAGAAGTCCTTGCTGGTTGCTGAGGAAACAATATTTATATATTGCTTTCTCATGCAACTTGAACTTTGTTTAAAATAAGCACCCCTTCAACAGTAGCACATTCATGCACAGGTGGTGGGGAATGGAAGCTTTCCAGTTGCTTAAGAACGCTTCTTTTTCTGTACAGTAGATCCATCAATATGCTGTACTGAGGCATTCCCTCACTGACCAGTTTGCCACACTGACCCAGTTTCCTGAAGTTGTTGGCAATGCCGGAAGACAAGGGATTGCTTATCAGTGCCTAGCTGTGAGCAGCCGGCACTAAACATTTTGAAGGAAAATGCTACAGTTCCTGTAATAGGCTATTATAAGTAACATGCATATACTGGAAATTACTTTGACCTTTGTAGCAAAAAGTGACTCTGAAAATTTTGACCCTGCTGATAATCCTGGCAGAACTCTCTCGACTTCCTTTTGTCTGTCATACATAATTTCTAGTGGCAATATCTGACCTGTGGATGTAAAAAAGCACATTTCATACCAGAAACGCGGCTGCCTTTCAGTTTCACTGTCTGACTCTTCCTTGATTTTATACTTGAATGTCTTGTTCTGAAACACTGATTCAAATATTAAGGAAATATTTGAAGGTCTCAGTCTGACCATCCAGGAGCCACTCCAGAAGTCACACTTGCACCACCTGATCTGGGTAGAGGCCCCTTCACATCTCAGCCCCAGGTTTCCCATTGCAGACTCTCAGATGTCAGGATCCTTAAAATAATTTGATCAAGATGCAACAACAAAATAAACAACTTGAGCTCTTTCCTCTGAAGAGGGTCCACAAAAAAAGGAAGCTCTGGGATTTTACACCCTCACATGCCAAAGTCTGGATTCATTGGCTCCTGCTGTGTCTCTGAATGTCCAGTCACCTGGCAGTGCCACGGGTCCTCATCCCTTGTTTTGCAGAGGGTTGGTGCCAGGTCACAGCCTCTTGCCTTGGGTTTCTGCCACCCAGAGCTCAACCCACAGCCAAGTTACCAGCACCAAAAGTATTCCTCAACACAAACATCTTGAGTTTTCCTAAGTAAGTCAAGAAACGTCCATGCCAGATCTAGCAGCTCTTTTATTCAGACCATACACAGCCAAGGGTGCTCTGGCATTTCCTGTTCTACTGATAATGAATGCAGCAGAAAGAACACCTTCAGAGTTATTAAATATTTTGAAACCTCTGCAAAACTTGTTTTGGGGCTTGAGCAAAGGTTTTGATTGATTGGGTGTCTTTTCATGTAAACATTGACTCATAGTCACACTAATTGCACATTACTGTTATTGGACTGAAGCTTTGAAAGGTCATTGCTGTGGTGTTGCCTACACAGCTACAAGCTAGGTTTGTGGAGCACAAAAGAAACCTGATTGGTATTGTTGGCTGGTTTCTGACACAGGTCCTTTGGAGTGCTGCTTTGGGAGATTTTCTCTCTAGGCTACATGCCCTACCCTTGCAAAACCAATCAGGAAGTGCTGGAATTTGTCACCAGTGGAGGAAGAATGGATCCACCAAAAAACTGTCCAGGGCCAGTGTAAGTATTTCCTTACTCTCACAAGCCAAGGTATACTAGGTATCAAAAATGTGGACAAAGACACCTCTACTCAGAGAAGTAATTGCCCTCTGTGTTAGTTGGATATTGCTAAATGTCACTTGAGTTACCGCCTCTTGTATACAGCTTAGAGCACTACAGGATTTGCTTTAAATAGTGGCTCCCCAATCAGACAGGATCCCAGGATATAGAAATGATATATCCACTTTTGCACTCTTTCTTTGGGCCATGTACCAAGTGTGGTCCCTTGGACTCCAGTCACTTCATACTGAAATACTTTTTACAAAACAATTTTGATCCATTTTTTTTTTTTTTAAACTTTAAGGTACCGGATCATGACACAATGCTGGCAGCACAGTCCAGAGTATCGACCAAACTTCTCTACCATCCTGGAAAGGATCAAGTATTGCACACAGGTACTGGTCTTTGGTATCCAGGTGGATGATAGTCCATTGAATGCCAGCTATCCAAAGACTTTAGCTTTAGTCCCTAAAGCAAGTGAAGGGTCCTGGCAGACTGATATAATTACATTGCTAGTGTGATGGTGGTGCTGTTGGCTCTTTTCCAGTGTCCATCCTCACTCTCCCATCTTCTGCCCAGCATAATGAGCATATACTGTTCCTGCGCAAATGGATGCTTTTAGCTTTCAGCTTGTTCAGTTGCAAATTGTCCTTCATTTTATGATGGAAAGGTACTTAGATCTCTCTTAAGGTCTTTATTCTGACCTTGCCTAATGTTGCTCAAAAGCCACAGCTGCATAGTTATGGAATGGAGAGGGGGAATGAAATGGCACAGTGAGTTCACCATCCAGTAGCATTTAACAGCTACAGGTCTGGATCCAACCTCTCAAAAGAGAAATTTTATACTACAGACCCTGAGCTTTGTCACTGATTTCAATAAAGCACAGCTTCTTCTCAAAGGAGGCATGTAAGTCTCAACAGCACATGATACCCAGATGGAACATAGCACCTTGTGTGATGCGCAGGACCATTGCCCAAAGCTGTGACAGTCACCCTGAAGACGTCACAGATTCTTGTCTCTCTTTTTCAGGACCCTGATGTGATCAACACTGAGCTGCCCATGGAGTGCAGCCCCGCACCAGAGGATGAAGGGAGTACGGTCATGCGCCCAAACATTTCCAGTGGGATAGTGCCACTGCTGGTGAGCCCTTCTCTGACACCTCAGACAACACCTAAGACACTGGAATCCCACCATGCTGGGCACAAACTTGTACAATGTCCACAAGAGCTACTGGTGGAGAACCTGAGCAACCGGACTGCTCGAGGGCCCAGCCTGCCATGCCTCAGTGATTTCAACAGTGGGTCGTGGTTCCAGCAGACCTCAAACCAGAAGATGGAGCTCAGCAATCCATCGACTCACAGACTTAAAAACAAAACAAAAAATCTTTGGAACCCAACCTATGGATCATGGGTGCTAGAGAATATCTGTCACTTCAGCCCCAGCTCCAGGCTCAAAGCAAACCCAGAGCGGGAAGATTCAGGCTTTGATGGGAATTGCAGTCCTCCTAGCTCTCGGGCATCTCCAGCATCTCCAAGTCGAAGTAACTGCCCTCACCTGGATATCAGTGGGATTGAACTGGTGAAACTCCAGACTTTCCCCTGTGGCAATGTAAATTATGCTTATGATGATCTGTGCTATAGTGCTGAGCACCAGCCATCAGCCTTGGCAGAGGTCAGAGCAGCTCTGCTAAGGAGCTCCAGTCTGCACAGAGATGAAAAGCCTTTTTGTAAAACAGAGAAAACATCAAGAGAGAGAGACTCTGGTCTGTCTTTGTCAGATGACCTGAGTGTTACTCCAGTATAGTACAAATGGTTCTTCCAAAGATCAGGGAATGTGTGTGTCTGGAAGGACTGCTTCCTGTTTCACTTATTTCCTCCACTTTAGTTCCATCAGATGGAACATCAGCAATGTTCTGCTTCCTCTGTCTATCTGCTGGATCCCATATTGTTAAAGACACTTGCATTTTTATCTCTGTCCTTCAAATGTGTTCCACTGAACCAGCTTAGAAGTGGAGAACAATGGCATTGTTTGTCTCATTCGGAATACAGTTCCTAAGAAAAGAACTCCTTTTCAATCTGCTCAGGTGAAAAGAAATGGACCTACCATCCAGCTGCAGTATTTGGATGGAAATAATGACCAACACAGGTCATGTTTCTTTCTGAACCAAGAATCCAAAAATGTGTGCTGTGCCAGCAGCAACCAGCTTGCAAAGGCTGCTATATTCCCAAGAGCTTTTTACAGTCCTGGTGAATAACTAATGCTTATGCACTATAAGGGAAGTAAAAAAAAAAAAATAGCAGCCACATTTGCATCTGTTTTATTAGTAGATCTTGTGGAAGCTATTGCTCAAATTTGAAGCAGTAGGAAGAATGAAAAAAAATATCAGGCACCTCTGAGCATGTGCTTTGTAAACAAGCAATGAAGAGGAAAACATTTACCATTAAAAAAGAGGTAGCTGGTGGAGCTGATAGTATTCCTTTGAGTAGTGAAGGAAATGTGCTGCTTGCCTCATGGTGTTGCTTTCCTCACAGTTCCTGGCATCCAAGGGACAGGTGGTCTTTCAAGGAAGGGTGACCTGCATGGCGTGATGAGAAATGGACTGCCTTTATCTTTTAATGGACTTTACTTAAAAAGAACTTCATTTTTGTAAGTACTTTAATATTCAGCATTAATTCTCTGTGCTGTGCTGGTAAGCACTTAGCTGAGGTTCTTGGGTAACTAGCATTTGGTATGCTGGAGTTCTTGGTTTTAATACTGTGAAGTAGAAAGTAATGCAAAGGAGAGGAATAGTGAAGGGAAATCTAATGCAAATCCCACTTAGGATGTTTTTTTACTGGAAAGTAGAATAGCTCAGCCATTTGAGAAAGCTAAAACCATGACTTGGCTTCACACAGCTGAGCAGGTAGTAACTATTCCTTGCAAGTGCAGACTTGCTGATAAAGCTAGTTGTTTGTTTCCAAGACAGCTCATTTCTAAGGCTTTCTTCAGTTGTTTAGGATCTAAACGGATGGTTACGGATTAAAGCTGCAAAATAAGAAGACTGAAAAGGCAAATAATTTGGATTAAGTCTCAACAGTCTTTGGAAGCATTCTGTCTTTGTATCACTCCTGAACGTCACACTGCCAACCTACAGTGGCAAATCACATGCTGTCTTTGTGTGTAACCAAGTTGTGTAGTGAGATGCCAGTTGTAGACTTCTCTTTTTGAGGTTCCTTTCTGAGACAAGAGGTTCTCTGTATATTCTTCATGCTTAGTGATCAACTGCACGTACAGTCTGAAGGTGTGGGCTACAAGCAAGGGTTTGCTTTGACCACACAGACTTCCTGTCCTTTACATCAGTCAGGGTGGACACTACTGAGCTGTGGTAAAGAAAAGCACAGAGTGAAGAGTCGGAATCCATCCTCAGTGAAAGGCATCTTCAGCACGGGTTTATGCTTTATTGGTCTGACCTTCTTTCTATCTGTTCCATGCTTTGTATAGTTTCAGGCCTTTGACTTTAGAACGGACAGTTTTATACAATGTCGTTTCAGACACTGAGAGCAGGTGTCAAGAGGATGGGAGCAGACTCATTTCAGTGGTACCCAGCAATAGGACAAGGGGCAACAGCCACAAACAGAAACACAGGACATTCCATCTGAGTATGAGAAAAAAAAGACCCATATGGTGTGGAAATAATTCCAAAGCCATCGTGTTGTAAAATGACAGATGGTCAGAAGAGAGGGGTCCCTCTGTGTGGGGCAAATTTCAGTAGAATTGTGGGGACTGATGGGTTTAGTGACCTAGGGAGATGGATGACCTTGCCTCATGCCCTTCTTCCCACTTCACCTTTGCTTTAGCTCTCTAGCTTCTCTCACATTTAGTTTGTTGCCTGTCCTGTCTTATATCCAGGAGTTGCTACAGCCCAGTTAGATGAGGCAGAAAAGCCCATTGGCCACGTCTGGACCATGCTAGTCAAAAATAGATGCATTTACTTTCAGCTAATTGGAATTTCATCAGTTCGTCCTTGCATTAGTAGTTTTTTTTCCCCCAAAGGTGACCTATCAAACTTTCCAGCAGTTGTGACTTGATTTCCCCCTGTGTAGCACTTGCCTCAACATAATTCACAAATTTAGAAAGGCCAGTACTAGCA
Source organism: Tichodroma muraria (assembly GCA_013390105.1). Lineage (NCBI taxonomy): Eukaryota > Metazoa > Chordata > Aves > Passeriformes > Sittidae > Tichodroma > Tichodroma muraria. The sequence continues at coordinate 12,593 of WAAG01021448.1, forward strand.
CCAGTGAAACAATTGCCAGGGAAACACCAGGGAATACCAGGACATACCAGTGATAGCACCAGGGAAACAATTGAAAAGTGAAGTGAGAGGAGAGCACAGTTCTATTAACAGCACCATAGGCAGTTTTGGCTGCAGCTCTGCCTTCACTTCATAGACAAAGTGCAAGTCCAGCACGTCGGACAAATACCTCTTTTTACTGAACAGCTGCACCAAGGTACTCATCTACAGGAAGCCCATAGACAAAGCTGCACTGAGACTGAACAGAATTCTGTCCTGACCAGGATCTTACCCCTAAGAGTGATCAAGAGTGGGGTTTTGAAGAGCAACCGTAAGAGTAGAGTGAGCATGTATTGATTATTTATTTCTGAGAAAGACTCTGATGGTTTACAACAGCATTTAGCTCAGGGCTGTACTGAGCCAGATGCACTCTCTAACAAGAGACATCTGCCAGATGTCTTTTCTAACAAGACAAGACATGGAGATGCAGGTACCAAATTGGCATTAAAAGAAAGAGCTGGGAATTTTAAAAGAACCTGCACTAGCAACCTCAATTTTGCACAAGCTTTTAACTCTCCCAAATGGAATGATCTTCTGTCTGCGTATTGCCATGAATCTTTGAGCTGTAACAATCTTTTTTTAGATGATCTTTAAAAACCCTCACTGATAATGAATTTTTAATTAATGTCCTGGAGTAAATAATGTTAATATTGCTCCTGCTGTGATGTTGAATGCTACATGCTGTACAAACCATTTTATCTCAAAAGAAAAAATAACAATTGCAGTGATACACACTACAACCTTCAGTCCTTCAATTCTGAGATTGAAACTTACTCTGTACAATCAGAGATTTCATAGTGCTCAACTGCTAGCATTGCAAAATGCAACTTGCATGAAACTGCTTTTTAAGGAGACAT